>JAJJMA010319331.1:0-13137 GCA_023529015.1 Papaver nudicaule
AGGGAGAAGGAAAGTTTAAATAATAGGGAAGAGTAACTGGTGCTTCCTATAAGGACGTCAAATGGAGGGCGGTAATTTTGGGCATGCAGAACTTGTGTTAGAAACACGTCAGTTTTTGCGGTAATGGGACATGCGTTGAAGGAATAAAGAAGAGTTTCCTTCTTACATGTCTTTGATCCTGCGTTAAGGAAAGAGACAAACTGTAGGGGTTAAACTCATCGAGGCTACGTGTCGACATCCGAGAGAGGAAGTAGTATAACGATGTCTTGTGTGAAACATGGAAGGGAGTTGAAGTCACATCAGATAGTTAAAAGATGTCTAATCAAACAGCTAATTACCTTACACGTGTTTAGAAGGAACCTCGAGTCAATGAAGGAGATGGCGAGGCAGAGATGGTAGTTGGAGCATTAATGACAGCCAAAATAAAGGGAGAACCGTCAGACCCCCTGACCTAAAATCAACCTCGATCCCACTATGGCATCGAAGATTAAGACGAGGACTCAACTGTGATTTAAGGAAGAAAGCAATCGAAGAAGGAATATTTGCTCGAAAATTAAGATCCGGCCAATATTATTCCTCGATACATCACAAAGCTTCGATGGATAAACCGACTTACTCGACAAAGACTGACACCCACGATTGTGTATTTTGTCTTATTAGTTGTATCCCATTTTGTATTTCGCTGTTATATAAGCGAGCTCAAGCTCATTTGTAAGGATTGGATATTTGGTAAGCCTTTGAGTACTTTTGAGAGATTAGTTGGCCTTAGAGCATTGATCTCCTCTAGTTCTTAAACATATATCCAGTTTAATGTAATTATTCAGAGAAAATTTCATTCATTGATAATAAATACAAGGTCTTGTTCTTCTTTATAGTTTGTTTAGTCTATTTAATTCGATCTGCTAAATAATCTCGATCATTACCAATGTACCTTTAAACTTAGTATTAATCAATGGAGGTGAGATATGAGATCTCTATGCAGATTTTATACCTCTACAATAACCTTTTATATAACAAGAATATATCTCGGTTTTGATGTACAAACTCCAAAATACTTACGAGAATGAGGCAAACTCAGGACTGAATTAGGGTGGTTTATGTTTAAGCATCTAACAACCACGATCCACTGACAAGCATTGTGAAAAATGAGGTTGTCCCTGGATCCATACTCTTATTTGAGTTACATTATTTTTCGGATTCCATGGCTCAAATAACCTAAAGTCCTTGGTTACTACCAACCGATACCCCGCCTCATCAAATCTGTAAGGAGTAGGAGCGTAGGCTGCACACTTTTAGTCGTTTAATAGATTATTGTACTTTCCAACCGTGAATTTATAGTCTGTTTGGATACACATCCAGAAGAAAAAAAAAAAAAAACAGAAGTTAGTTTAGCAATGCAATTTTAAAATGACTTCTGGAAAAAGAAAAGTTAACTTTTTATGAAGCATTATATTTTTACTTATAACTTCTAGATTTGACTTCTACGTCTGAAGAAGCAAAAATCAAAAGTGTGTCTAGAACCAGAAGTCGGAAGTGCTTCTGTATCCAAACATGCTATTCACTTTACCCCACAACAAGTAAAACTCCAAAGTAAAGGTCTTTCGCATACTAACATTTTCCTCCCCTCTTCTTTCGCAGTTCAAACTCCAAAGATTTTGAAAGGCAAATTAGGGCTTGGAATTCTTATTGGACGACGATCGAAGGGAGGAGTCCTTCTATGTGATGGGATTTTGTTAAAATCTCTGTCACAATGAATATCCAAAAAAAAAAAAAAAATTGATCTACAATTTCATGAAAATTAGACGCAATTGGAGATAATCAATCAAATTGATCATCAATTTCGATCAAACACAGATAAACAAAAAAATTGCAGTTGAAAGTTCACTGGGAATAAATCCATTTCCAAACAGGATTATGAAAATTAGAAGAAAAAAAAAATCCTCAGTTTTGAGAATTGATTTAAAAGAGTATGTAAGAGAAAAGTTATTTCAACATGATGCAAAGAGAAAATAAACCCATTTCATTGATTGAAGATTTGAGTTAATTCATACCGATTTTACACTTACAAATCAATTCTGTCTACAGAAATAGAGTACCGAAGTTTGTGAAGTGAAACTCATCCCTGGAGAGACGTTTTTTTCACCCCAGCTGTTTGCACCCAACTTGCTCAGTTGACTCATTTGACTCAGTGGCAAGATTCACTTACACATTGAGTCACTACTGTTCTCACATCTAATTTGGCTGCCATTAAATTGAGCCTGAGAGATCTAGAGAGAACTCAGAGAAGAGTAAGAAGTACCCAATTTTTCAAAATGGGTGTAGATGTTCTTGACATTTTCACATCTTTTGCCATAACCATTTGATCGTAGCCTACTTAGTCAGATATTAAAGGTCGATTTCATTAAACAGGTTAGTCTCAAATTCAATCTCAAGTTTGGCTTTATTTATTTACATAATCTGATCATTTTCTGGCGTTTCTACTGGATTCTAGGATTCTTGTTGACTGATATCTCACTAAAATTGATAGATTTTTTCTAGGTTTGTTATGGTTTCTGTAATTATGTAAGAATCAACAAGGATAATGAAAACCCTAATTGAACTTTGAATCCTGTGATTGATTACTTTGTATGTCGAAGGTAATGAAGTACAAATTTTGAGAATTAGCAGTTTGTAGCAATTTCTAATGATAAAGAAGACGCTTTCTCAGCTCATGATAAAGTAGACACTTAGCAATCTCTAAGGTTAAAGGAGACACCTTGAAAATTAGAAACCCTTCAATTTAGAGTTTAAATCATTTGTTCCTTATTCTGTTATTTCTCTGAAAAAGACTGCCTTTTGAGTTTCCTTGTCTTCCCCTTTTAGGCCATTTTTTTTTTAATCTTCAAGTTGAGGGTTTTGCAGTTCTGAGGGATTTGGCTCCATTTTACACATATATCAGATACCTGCATTTGGGTCTTTTCTTTATGGGTTCTATATGTTTCATTGACATAGATGTTCGTCGTGTTCATAACTATGTATAAGATGGGATGATATCTGCCTTGGTGTTTAATCCCAACTAAGACTTCTTCTCCTGTTTAATCTTCTACTGCTGCCAGGGGTCATATGTATTTGTTACCTGGAACAACTACTGCTTCCATATCCAAAGATCAAGAGGTGTTGAAGAAAGGTTTTGGACAATGCGAAGAAGGTGTTGTTCAACTGATGCAAAGCGTATTGCCGAATGAAGTTATAGTATTTGAGATCTTAACAAGAGTGTCTGTTGGTGCTCTATTACGTCAATGTCGATGGGTTTGCAGAGATTGGCATAACCACATTCATGAGAGTAAGTTCCAGCTCATTCACTCTCAGAGGACTCCTATTCCTGCATCAGGTTGCTTCGTTGTCATCGGACGTTCTATTGAGAACATATCTGATTCTATCAGATTTTTCCCATTCAACAATGATCCTTCTAGTCCCCCACGGAATCCATCTCCTTCTCTCGACTTTCTACCATCACCTGTTGAGATTCTAGGTTCTTCTCCGTATGGTTCCCTGCTTTGTTGTGTCACTCTCGATAAATCAAAGACAAGAAAGAGTATTCCGGTTTTTTACATATGTAAACCAGCGACTCGAGAATGGAGAAAGATACCAAACCCGAGAACCAGATTTCGAAATATGGGAATGCGGATAGTGGTGACACAAACTTACCCTACGTTGCAGTACAAGATAGTACGTATTTCATATACCCTGGGTGTGTATCGGATATACCATTGTGAGATTTTTGATTCAGTCACTCGAGCTTGGAAGAGATCGGCTGATGTGAAAACTTCTGGTGCCTTCGTCGATCCGTATGGTGCTGTTTTAATTAATGGGTGTTTACATTGGATTAATAACCGGCGTCAAATGTATGCTTTTTCCATAGAGCTGGAGGACTGGATTGCAGTAACCCAACTGCCGCCTGATATCGTAGAAAGTGAATTACATCTCAATTATTTGTTAATCTTAATTGATGGGAAGATTGGTGTTGTGATCAGTAATAAGGAGTGTACTGAACTTTGGGTATTAGAGAATTACTACTGTCATACTAGTTGGAAGAGGAGGTACCGCAAGGATTTGAGAAAACTAAATAGCAAGCTTGGGGGTGTGTGTATACCAATAGTTATGTCATCGACTGGTTTCATTTTCATGATCTGTCTGTGTCCAAACAACAGCTGCGCAATAACGTACAACAGCTGCGCAATAACGTACAACAGTAACGATGATACTTACACCATTTGGGAGCCCTTTCCATCAGATGTGGCATCCTTTCTTGGTTTTCCATTTGAATCAAGATACTGTTACATATAGTTCCACCCCTTGGTTGATGCCTTCCAAAGAGGATTAAGTTATTTGGAAGGCATTGGGACTGTCTTAGGAGTGAGTTTCTTGGTTCTGACCAGACAGACAATGTTCAGAACCTTCTTCTTACTGTTGATATTCCCATTGTGATCAAGCGTTTGGCTATCTTCATTTTTCACTTCTTTTTGGATCAGTGCTGAATTTAGTTAGTTTGTATGAACCAGTGATGAAATAAAATCATGTTTAAACCCTTATCCTACAATTAGATTTGTTTGTTTGTGATTTTGTATGTTCAATTTTGATCAGTGCTAATCTACAGTATCTGACTGGGTAGTAGTAACTAATGAATTTTGTAACTAAAGGAGAAGAAAGAAACTAAAATTGCTATTTATGTAACCATCACTTCAAACAGCAAAGATTAAATACACACATTTTCTTTGAAATTGCTACACTTTTCTAACCCCATTTAAGAGTTCATCGATTCACGGACAAAGACAGTTGAAAATGGTACTATATTGGTCACTCAGCAGCCTTCCTGGAACCAAAAATTCCTTTTCAATCCTAAAACCCAGTTCTTCTTGATGAGATGATGGCGTGTACACTGTCTTCGCGTTAGTGCCTTCAATTTTTGCCAATCTCTTGGAGATTGCCGCTGCTTGTCTCTCTTTTCTTCTGCACATAACATATTCTTCTGAGATATGAACATCCATGTTTTTAGCACAATTCGAAACTACTAGTCTGCAACTTTCTTGCCCAAGCTAGTAAGACTAATGTAGATGATGATTTGTTTATTTTTGAATGGGAATTTAGATGGTGGTACTAGTGTAGTATATTCAGTGTTGCTTGATAGATCCTGGAAAGGTATGCAGAGTATTTATATGGAGGAAGTGCAGAGAGGTTCTATGGGCGTTAGACCCAAGTTTTACTTTGAAACCAAAACCTTTACCTTTAAAGTGTTTGGCTGCAGTTTTCACAAGTGTCTGCCATTAGTGATTTTGAAACTGTTCAGGACTTGTCTGTGGGCTCAATCACTGAATTGTGGTATGCATAAGCATTAAGCAGTCAGTTCATTAACTTTGGAACTGTTTCAAATTAGTAGTACAGAATATTTTGAGCACATGGCAGTGAAACCAAGTTTGGCTACATGGTCGCCAACAGTTTCAACTTGAAAGGCATATCAAGGCGAGACACTTTAACACACAAAAATTATGTGTCAAGCAAAAAACACCGAAGGTGTTGTGATTCCATCAATTCATGGTATATGTTTTTGTCTTCATCATGCATGAATTGTGGCACAAAAGCTTGCGAGCAGATGATGTGTTTGATGCTTTAGGTGTATTTGGAACTCAATTCCGAAATATTAATATCCAATAATTTTATTATAATAAATCAAACATGGACCAGAAAAAATCTATGTGGTAAAACAATGTGTTGGGCCTTTTGGGTATTAGACGGCAGAACATCTGTGTAGAATTTTTTTGAGTCATGTGACAAATTTATTTGGCGTCATCGGGGTAGATTGAAAATCATTGGGGCACTTTTCAGCCATATTCGGTAGCTCTATCAGTTAACGAGTAGGGTTAATCTATATTCGGTAGCTCCGTTAACACTACTCGGTAGCTGATGGAGCTACTGAATGTGGTCTGCCCCGATGTCGAAAAGTCTGCCCAATGATACAAGGCAAATTTAGGTTATTGTGCAAATTTTTGAACCACGATACATTTTTTGAATCACACAATAAGATATGGGGAATAATGGGTCACGAAATAAATTTGTAGGGGAAAAAACATCAAATTATGATGCAGCACATTTTAAAATTACAAGGTAAATTTTAGATCACCATACAGATTTAGTCATAATTGATAATTCACAGTTTGGCAGATTTGAAGTTGTATGAGACCGTGATAACAAGTTTTTGGGCACCGTGGATTTTCTTTCTCAACTTTGATAACGAATGTGCTGTAGCTGTACAATGGCCATGTCGATATGTACATACAAGATTTTGTGTGATTCTTAGCGCCACTACGTCGCAAGGCCAACATAGGATGCCCCATGACCAGCTCCACACTGTCGGCCACTTTATCCGACCCTGCTGCGTACTAATCGAATGGATAAAATTTTGCTAAGCTTTTTTGCCTGGAATATCCGCGTTGGAAGAGTGTAACCAATCAAGGTTGGTGAAGTGTCAAAAACAACCAAAAGAAAAAGTGGCAAAAATTAGGCGGATGTTGATGAAGGTGTGCGTCATTAGTGTACTGACGTGAATACCACGATTACCACTATATATAGATTCACAAAAGATGTTCGTTTTTAGGCCACTGTTCTTGCATCACATACCCGGAGTCGGAGCAGGGATCTTTCCTTAATGTTAGGCCACTGCTCTAGCTAATCAAATTTGCAGTTATTTTAATCACATCCATTAATTCTTAGTTCCATCCCAAAAAAATTGTTAAAAGATGGTGTGCCTTTGTTTCTGTGACCTTAGGTGCTCAATCACATTTTCCATTTCAGACCTCCACAAACTCTTGGACATTCTTCTCCTTCCTGACATCCTTGCGTAGGGGTCATGCTAATCTTCTTTTAGATACTTCAGTCGCTGAGGTGATTGCAAATTTTGTCATCTTTAGTAAAAAGATCGTGGTATATTCATTCTCAATATTATAGGATTTTATTTTTACTAAAAAAAATCAAAATGAATCCTTTACCCACTAAGAAAGAGAGTTTTTTCACTAATTTCCATCTAAGATCTCCCAAATCACAAACAAATTACATATCCGTAAACAAATTGTTGTTTTCAAAAGAAAGATCAAGAAGATTAGGTCAAATCATAGTACATTAGTAGATTCTTAAATCATAATTTTGATTTCAAATCAAAATTTTCTATTCATTGTGGGATGTAAAGAGAAAAAAGGAACATCTAATTAGCCAACTAATTGTACGTGATTAAGGCCAGCAAATCATGACCACATTTCTCATCATCATATTATAGAATCTAAAGTTGCTTTGGCTGGACCAATTAAGTTCTGGTTCAGTGGTTTAGGAAGGAAATACATACGCATGGGGTCTGGGTTCGAACCTCACTATCAGCATGTTTAGGTTCCACTGAGTAGTACAGTGGTAACCTATCCTCCCCGTAACGGGGAGGTCGGGAGTTCGACTCCATGGATGAGTCAAAAAAAAAAAAAAAAAAAAAGTTGCTTTGGCTGGACCTATGTCAATATGTCATGTATCACTCACTCACCGTAAGTTTGGCCAGCCAGAACACCTACCATCATATCGTTTTCATTGGGGCCAACTTCGTATTGTTTTTGTCGATAGATTCCGTAACGGAATGGAATCCATTATTTCTAATTCCAGCAAAACTCCATTCAGTACTACAAAATTCGAATCCAAAGTGTATTACGATTTTTGTCCTTTCAGACGACAATTTTATGGTTTCACTGTAAATCTTAATCGGTAAATTATATGAACTGACAATAAAACATAACCACAATTAGAGATTTCATATCTTCACCGTTTGCAGTTGCAACATGAGGAAAAAACATCATAATAAGCAGAAGAACAACTTAATTGAAACAAAAAAAAAAATAATAATAATAAATGATTTGTTGTACCACAATTAACACTAGTCGTCATAAGTACTGGACAAGATCTCGACCATGATAAGCAAAATTGATTCAAGATAACATTCCATATTGGATTTGACATGCTGGACGATCAGCAAGAGGAACAAAATATCGAGGAGTTTTTGTTGTTTTACATAGCCAACACGTTTTTTTTTTTGGACACTAAATAGTTAAAACTACGGTGATTTTGAAGTAAAATCAAAAACCTTTTAGCTAATCAGACTATAATGCCCGTACTTAGTTAGTGGTTAATTAAGGTGATTAGTTTAGTTAGTGATTAATTAGTTGTGATTAGTTGCAAAACAAATTTCTTGATCATAGTTAAACAAGTATCCATACATGGAAAATTTTGATTTTTTTTTCCGAAAATCATGAATCACGATTACCAGAATCGGAGTATAAGAATGTCCATTATATGTTGATTATTGTACGTGTTTTTGGTTCAGAAGAGACACGACAAATAATCGGTAAACAAAACTACCCACATACGCCGATTCTGGTTTCTCTTTCCTAGAAATTTAAAAAAATTACAATCGATGCACATACAAACATTTGCTAAATGTATTTCAAGTCACAAAATTCTTATAGCATAATCGGTATATGGGACATTGGGAACGTATATAAAAGCCGATTATGTGCATAGTCAATATTATCGAACGATTATTTACTCTGAAAAAAATTTACTGATGAATTCCCAAAAAACCGTTCGATATATACACCTGCATAAACCAATTATGGGCAGTAAATACTGACTAAAATTAAGGACTCGAGCTTCACTCATTCACATACTAACAACGAAACTTCAAATCCGATACCAACATACCAAATAAGTTTGAAGTCGACAAAACCAAAGTTAAACACTATCACCACAAACATAATGAATAAATTTTAAGTCAACACAACCAAATTTAAACCAGTTTTATCGAACCATTTAGAATTTAACCATGACCGCTCTTTTGTAATTTTCTTTTTTACCTCCTTGACCATTAGATAACGATTAAATTATTATTTTCGCCAGCTTACTTTTATGTCCAACAATATTTACAGGAATAAAAATCAATATCTCATAAAATTGTTGAGCAATGCACTAAAGAGATGAATCCACGCTCAATTGGTTAAGTGACATTTTGTCCTGATGGTATATAACAATAAATCCCAAAGAAGTTGTGATAGTTATTCCTTACACCAATGGTGAAACTCCTTCTTGTAGTGAGTCCGATGCTATAATCGTACAAAAAGGTGTATATCACGTCATATTTTGAGTCCCAAATGTAATGACTCAACGTGAATATCAACAATCTCTTGACTTCATTTGGAAATTCTCTCTGCCTCTGGCTCCTAAGGCAAGAGTCGAGAACAGGAACCATGGGAATCTTCATTTGATTCTATCAGAGATTATGCTCTTGGAATATTTTCCTAAACATATTGTTGATATATAAACTTATTCCTGTTGGAATCTAAAAGAGGTAATGGACCAGCAAAACAATATAGAGGAAGTCTATAAAAAACCGCCTCACGAACTAGTTTCCTAAGTTCGCACCGTTCACAAACACTATATATTTGTGTCCTAATTTTCTTCAAAGATATACCTGTCATCATGGCTTCTATTGCAGAAAGAGTTATTAGATATAGAGACTATTATGCAGAAAAGGCTGATCAAGAGTATCTTCATCCAAAATCAGAAAAATGTGTTCCTACTGCTCACCACGTGATCAACATTCACACTTCTCATGAATTTATCCGCAAGCTTAAATTTGTGCTGCAAAAGATTGAAGACCTCTTGGAAAATCCTCAAAAGTATTGTAAAGAGGAACTATTGTTCTTCAAGTCTCTTTCAAAGATTGGACAGGTCTCTCAGAGTCAGAATATGAGAATTGCAAGCTCATCATCAAAGAACTCTTTGAGTATCCAAACGAATTTCTAATTCGTACAACATAGGTAACTCCTTATTAAAAAGCTTTTGTCTTTTCCTTAGGGTTTGGGTAATCACTATGCTAGAAGTAGTCATCTTTTGATTTAAGCATGATTTGCTTGTGCTACTTCCATGTTTTCTTTTTCATCAATTAATGGAGGTTATTAAATTAAAATTTTAATTGATGGTTGTAGTGTTTGATCTTAATTGATTATATAATGTGAATGTATTGCAAAAATCGTGAACATGCTTTTTTAGCCATACCACACGTTCGGGTAAAGCAGTTCATGAAGAACTATCAAAATCCATGCTTCTGACAATTATGGCTAGGGGGACGATTTTGATAAAGAGGAACCTCGTAGGATACAATGTTGAACTCCGATGGATTAAATGTTGTTCCTTTAATTCTTAGTCTTATAACCACTAGGAAGGGGTAACCTAATGTTTTCTCTAAAGGCGATGGTTGACCGAAACTCTCTGAGAAAGTAGGAAGATTAAACCTTGAATTCCTATTTGACCGTAACTTGCTAGGAAAGAAAAACATATTTACAATTTATTCCAAAAATCCTTGCTTGGGAAGGTCGTCGCGTTGTTCCTTATGGAATGACACATAATGGAGGAGAGTTCTTTTGAACTTGTGCTTCATGGTAATATCTTTTTGGGGTGTGCGGCTATGGAATCTATGAGAGAATTGCATCTTTTTATCTCTCGTTTCAGGTATGTTTACCTTTGTCTAAATTGATTATTGCGATTTTATGAGGATTCCTATATTTCTTTTTCTTTGTCTATTTTATGACAAAAAGGGGGAGAAATCTTGTAGTAAGGGGGAGTAAAATCTTCTTATATACTACGAAAATTGTACGGTATTGTCATAGGGGGAGTAAAATCGATGTGCTTGTCATGTCAAAGAAAAAGTTAGTGTATTGAGTAAGGGGGAGAAACATATCAAATTGTGTAGTATCTTGAAGCATCGATGCAATATGCTTACAAGTTTTACATACTACTCAATTGCATAACAAACTCTTGTTGGACTATGTCCTTCTAGAAACCAAGATGTGTGGTGACTTTGAAGTTTGTTATCTCTACCTTGAATCTTCACTTGCAGGAACACTCTTATCTGAATACGTTGAAGATTACAAGAAGATCAAGTACATTATGGTTAAGGCTAAAAGATTTTACTTTTTAAATCCATATGTAAGATTGGTTTTTGTCACTAAAATTGACAAAGGGGGAGATTGTTAGAGCACTGCTCGGTTGAACCCACTGATATTGCTATCTCAAGTCAGTTGTCAAGTTTATGAGACAAAAACACAATCCTTGATAAGTTTACTCTACAACCTCGAACTAGGATAGTTTTAGGTAATCGAGACGAAGACTGATGAAGACGAAGACCAGAGCTTACTACTTGATAGATCATAACGTCCTCGCTAAATGTTAGAAAGGTTTTTCCTTTCCGTATCGTATTTACCATTTCTATCATACCAATAGTCTATGATGTTTTTTATATGATCCGAAGGTATACTAGGATTCTTCGCGTTTGCATTTGTCATCCTTGATATTATGTATAGGTAGAGTAAGTTGAATTGTTTCTTGAAAATGACCTCAACGGTGAACGCGTACATGTGTTGTATATGGCATTTCAGAGAACGAGCAAAGTCTGTATGAACGCGTACATACAAGTTCACGGATTCTCCTGAAGTCTCCTGAACTCTATTTGACTACTCTATGAACGCGTACATATAAGCCATGATAAAACTTCCAACTTTCATATCTTGAAGTTTTCGGTCTAGGCATGATTAGTTCTCGGACTCGTCATTACTTGCCCATGGAATTCAACTACTTAATCCAAGCGATGTTCAAACAAGTATTTGGACCAGAAGTCGCAAGCGTTCAAACATGATTTGGACCAGAAGTCTCAAACCTTCAATAAAGGTTGAGCTTCTTTAACTATTGGCCTAGTCCAAAGTTGATAGAAGATTGAGAACGGGTATTTAAGCTATGGACCTTCTTAGTTCCGGAACTTTCTTGAGCCCTACTCAAGGTTGCTTAAATTTTAAGAAAAGCCTCCCTTGGTGTCACTATAAATAGATGACCTTCTGCAAGATACAATCTCAATCCTCTACACATTTGTGTATCCCTGCATAAAGGTTGGTCGTCATCTCGAAGTCCTTTTGGACTACGACTATTGAAAGACTTCACTTGAGGATCGTGAAGCACAGGTCGGAAGTTAAATTCCTGATCCTGTATCTTGGGTCGATTGAATATTTTCAATCTTATCATGACCAAGATTTGATAGAAACTTCGTAAGGTAGATCTTGTATCGTAAACCCTAGAAGTTCCTTAACGTATATTCACGAACTAGGTTTCATACTAAGTTCGTCAAACGTTAAGAGGTAAAGTTGTTTAGGATAGATCAATAAGCCCTATTCAACATATCGATTTCCATTAACCTTGACTTTAAGTCTAAAGGAAATCACAATCGTATTCTTGTTTGATTACATGGATACTTTTAGGCATCCTGTTAGAGGCATGGTAGCGCTAGTCTTCACGAAGGGAAGTGGAGCAACTCCTAGGCCTGTAAAGGACGTCAGCTAGGGGAATCAAGTACGTAGGTTTCTGCGGGAGCCAAGAAACGTAAGGGCACATTGATAGTTGAGTTGCTTGTAGGGCGAATTCAGTCTCGATACATTCCAGTCTGAAGCCTGAGAGTAGGCTAGCGTCTGTATTCGGTTAATACTGAGGGTGTTCACATCTGGACGAGGTCCCAGGGTTTTTCTGCTAGGTTTGTAGTTTCCTCGTTAACAAAATTCTGGTGTCTTGCATTACTTTTCCCTTCCGCAGTATATTGTCTCTGATCTATATAATTGAAGTAATTGCAAGTTTGTTGATTCATAACCTTTGAGTGAATCCATCTCTATTGAGATCTACAAGAACCACGTTCTTGTTAGGGTTCGGTTCTTTGAACTATACTCAGGTTGTTGTTTGAATATTGATTTGTGAGATCGATCAAACAATAGTAATCAACTAGGTTCCCGAAAACTAAAAGCTTTTGGTGTATCTCGGTATCCCGTTCTTTTCATATATTGCCTTCGTAGATGTATTTACATCCTAGATAGTGAGGATCGTCACCTTTTTCCCAAGCAGGGTTTAATTCGGCCCTTTGTCCACGCCTAGAAGTGAAACATAGGTTTCTAAGATACTAAATATAATAGTACAAATAAGATGATGACAAATGGAGGGAGAAGGAAAGTTTAAATAATAGGGAAGAGTAACTGGTGCTTC
>JAJJMA010319333.1:0-21430 GCA_023529015.1 Papaver nudicaule
CTAATACTCACACCCCGTTTTCTATTTCCGACAGTGCAATCCGTTTGTAAACTGCTAAAAAAGTTTCCCCACCATTTCGAGCAACCTTTTGTCCTTCCTCTGTTGCAGAACTCAAAAGCTTCACAACTGGATCACTTTCGAGTTCTTTCTGCGATACTTCTTCAAAAAGAGGATGACGTGCCAAACAATCTTTCATCCATTCCCCAAGTTCTTCTACATCAGTAATTGTATATATAATTCCACCAACTTGGAGTGTGTAAGCATATTCGTCGAGCAAGTGTGTACTAATAACACGGCGTCTATGATTCTTCTCCTTGAAATGGGGATCTGGGAACAAGAAGAACATCTTCGAAAGCTGCCCTTTCTCGAAGAAATTTGGAATATATTTCATGGAATTTGTTCGGACCACAGAAACATTCTGGTACTTGCCTGGATTTGTTTCTCTTAAAGCCAGTATCCGTTCATTCACGTACTCTGTCACCTTATCCCGAATCTCCAATCCAATCATAAGTGTATCCGGAAAGAGAGTGGAAAGGCTGATAAGTAAACCCCCAAAACCACAACCAACATCAGCAAATTGGATTTTTTTAAACCGGGGTTTAGGAATGGAATTTCCAACTTCATTGCCGGTCTCTTCTGAAGGATAGTAGTGCGGATAGTGCGAAGAATAGTCAACTTCAGAAGGTGCAGTAGGAACAGGGAAGTGTGAATCGCTTAATGGATTGCAGTGTGCACGTGCTCTATAAAATCGCTTTCGTGGCAGGCCATTTGAACTGTTGCTTTTTGGCTTCCCTTTCATTCTTTCTTGCTCCAATCAACCTACAAGAATCAAGAGCTTCTTCCCAAATGGACGCCTCAAGTTACCTGCAATTATCAATGTAACCCCCTGATTCAGATTCAAACTTCCGAGCATTCTATACTTTAAAATCCAACAGTTAAAAAGATGAGCGAGAGAATGAGGTGAGAATTATTGAAATGCAATCCTACAGGTTGGGAAGTATATGTAGATGGTTCGGCGAATAAAGAAGGAAAAGGAATTGGTACTGTCTTTACCTCGCCGAAAGGAGCCAGGATAGTACACTCGCTAAGGTTGGAGTTTCAGGCGACTAACAATGAGGTAGAGTATGAAGCAGTAATTCATGATATGCGACTAATTATAGAAATAGGTATCAGCGATGTTAGATTGACAAGTGACTCTCAGTTGGTGATTCGACAAATTTCTGGACGTTATCAAGCAGTTGATGCTTCCCTGCAGAAATACCTCAAACTTGCTAGGGAAAAGATAATAGACACGCCGATGCCTTAGCCTTTATCTAGTCCATGATGACAGATCCAATAATCACTTCAATAGCCATTGAGCGAGTACGGCAATCCTCTATAGATGAGCGAGAGCAAAGGGAGGTGTTGGCAGTAGATACCGAAGAGTCAGCAGAGACAGATTGGAGAACGCCAATACGATATTATCTGGATCGCCTTACTTTGCCGGGGAAGCAGATTTTAGCGCATCAAGTAATCAGTAGGTCGGCGAATTATGAATATGGAGATGGGATACTATATCGCAGATCATTCTCTGGACCTTTGTTGAGATGTGTATCAAGGGAAGAAGGCAAGAAGGTGCTGGAATCAATTCATGAAGGAGACTGCGGAAATCACAGTGGTCACCGAGCCTTGGCCCTGAAAGTAAGAATGCAAGGGTATTACTGGCAGTGGATGAACCAGGATTGTGGAGGGTAAAACACCTTCGGGACACGTGTCAAGATCAGAGGGACTAGGCCCAACCAAAAGATATCGCAGCCATATATACTTCGGGTTAACCTGCCTAGTGACCTCGAGGAAGAACTCGATGATAGAAGACTCGGACAGACGATCGAAGAATAAGAATGTGAAGTCATCTTCGGAGAGCTCACCGAAGGAACCGCCTTACTCGACAAGATCTGACACCACCACGATTGAGTAGTTTGTCTTATTAGCTGTAAACCACTACAGACTCGGGCTATAAAAGGCGAGTTCAAGATCATTTGTAAGGGTTGGATTTTTGGTGTAACCTAAGTCGTGAGAGTGAGATTAGGTTAGTTTCTCCTCAAGCTTCTAAGGATCATATCCATGTATTAGTTAGCATGAAAGTCAATCCATAGTTTGTGTTCTTATTTTATATATACTCTTATATAGTTTATCTTCGGCATAGTTCTTATCTTCCTCGTACTCATATGAACGAATACTGTATAACATGATTATAAATCGGATGGCTGTCGAGTATGAAGTGCATATGCAGATTTCATACTCAAACAGTTTGGCGCTAGAAACAGGGACTGATTAAAACAACTTAGGGTTTGCCTGTGATTTATGATTTTCAAATTTTTTGGAATTTTTTTCTAGGGTTTTCAAACTCTTTTTTAAAATCGTATCTTCGTCACATTTTTATCATTGTTTCTGAGCTCCACCATCTTGGGTGTCTAAAGATCTTCAAAGCTTTAGTATGTTCAAGGGTTTTGAGCAAATCACCAGCATGATAAGATCAATGTTTCTTCAAGGAATCCAATCCTTGAAAAGCAAAGGTCAAATCAGGCACACCATACGTTTCCCGGTGAAACATCATCATAGTACAAATAAGGTTTCGCCAAAAAGGGAAATAATTCTAACAACTCTACGAAAATAATATGGACAGAAGAATTATACATGTCAGACCACTAGGGCACAATAACAACTGTGGACCTCACTTGTCGGTTGTGTTTTGCAGGGTCACTTACACAAGAAAAAGACGTCAAAGTAGATCATCAACATGAAACGGCAGGATGAAATTTCGATACGAAATGCCCATTGCAACTCGATGGTTCATTCAAGGGAAATCACCAGCTCATGAAGTAACATCACTGGAAGGATCCATAAGAGGGACAAAGATGGAAATGAGATAATGATTGTCGCTGAGGCAAGGACATTCGAGCCATGGCAGCTGGAGCCAATATTTTATTCAGCAGACGACCTTCCCGAGGACGGCCCAAGCAACACTCCCCTAGTGATAGCTATAAACATAAATGGAGTATCGTTGCCAAAGATATTGATTGACCCAGGGAGCTCTGTAGACGTCCTTTTCGGAATGGCATACAGAAAATTCTTCCAAAGTACCTCGTTGATGCCTTCGGATTATACCATCTACGGATTCAACGGGAGAGCTTCGAAACCAAAGGGTGATGTCTCATTGCCAATTTACGTAAAGTCGATGAAGCTACAAACCACATTTTGTGTCTTGGACATAGAGTCACCATACAACGCAATCTTGGGAAGACCATGGCTGCACAGGATCTTGGGAGTACCCTCTACACTCCATCAGAAACTCAGATTTCCAACTCCTACCGGCATAGGCGAGATCAAAGGTGAAATCATGGAGTCGAAGGAGTGTCACCACATCGAGCAAAGAAGGTACGCAAGGCGAAATCGAAGAGAGCGGTACAGACAGCAAAAGACGAAAATGATCGATAAAGAAATTAATCAAGTAATCATGGGAAATGAGGGAGCAATCACGAAGGAAGCCCCCCGAAGGATCCTACAGCAATGAATGAGGAAACTCCAAACTTTACCCCGACAGAGCCCACCGAGGACGTAAACATCGGAACTACTGAGGAACCAAAAATTTTAAAAATTGGAACATTAATGAAACAGGAACAACGTGGAACTGGAGAGCTTACTGAAGGAATACGCAGATGTTTTCGCATGCAGAATGAGAGAGATGCAGGGAATCGACCCAAGCTTAGCATGTCACTACCTAGACATAAACCCTTCGGTGCGGCCATTCAAGCAGATACCGAGAAAGCTAGCAGATGTATACCAGACGGCGGTGGAATCAGAGCTCAACAAAATGATTGCGTCAGGAATCATCAAGAAAATACAATATGCAGACTGGATCTCAATATGGTCATCGTCCCAACGAAAAACAAGGGAGTGCGAATCTGCATCGATTTTAGCAACCTGAACAAGGCATGCCCTAAGGATCCACACCCACTTCCCAGCATAGACCAAATGGTGGACGTAACAGCAGGACATGAGCTATTAAGTTTCATAGATGGCTACTTTGGTTATAACCAGATTCCTCTAGCAGAAGAAGATCAAAAGCACACAGCATTTCTAACATCCAACGGGTTATATTTTTATACAAGAATGTCGTTTGGATTAAAGAACGCTGGTGCCACTTATCAAAAAGCTATGGAGAATATCTTCCGCCCCTGGTTGAAGATGACTGTTGAGGCATACGTAGACGACATGTTGGTGAAAAGCAAAAAGGCATAATTACTATTAATGGCGAACGGATATCTATGATTTCCTTAATCTTGGCCTGATCAGCTTCTACACCCTTGTTGGTGACGACATACCCCAAGAACTTTCCTGAAGTTACGCCAAAACACATTTCATCAGATTTATTTTTAGTTTAGTAATACGCATGTGATCAAATATTTCTCTAAGATCATGTACAAGAGTCTGCTTCTTCTTGATCTTTACAAGCATATCATCAACGTACACCTCCATTGTTTTTCCTATCCATTTTTCAAACATCTTCTGCGTCATTTCTTGATAAGTAGCGCTAGCATTATTCAATCCAAAGGGCATTCGGGTATAACAAAACAACCCTTTGGTGGAAAAGAAAGTTTTGTGCTTCTGATCTTCCTCAGCCAATGGTATCTGATTATATCCAGAGTAACCATCCATGAATGACAGTAACTCATGACCTGACGTAGCGTCTACAGTTTGATCGATGCTGGGTAGCGGAAAACTATTCTTTGGGCATGCCTATTGAGGTCGCTGAAGGCGATGCAGATCCGCACTCCCTTGTTCTTCTTAGGTACCACTACCATATTGGCTATCCATTGAGGATATTGCACTGGCCTTATGATACCAGACGCTCTCATCTTGTCGATTTCTGCTTCCACTGCCTCCTTGTAGGCGGGAGCTAACTTCCTTATCCTTTGCTTGAAAGGCCTAATCTTTGGATCAATATCTAATTTATGACATGCTATCGCCGGGTCAATGCCTGACATTTCGTTCATGCCCCAAGCGAAGACATCAACATACTCTTTGAGTAGTGCTTGTAGCTTCGCCGTCTCATCTTCATTTAACAGAGTGCCGATCTTTACCATTTTTGGATCATTCTCTTCGCCAATGTTTACATCTCTAGTAGGTTCCACCGCCGTAAAATGTAACCCAGGTTCTCCCATCAGCGATGGTTCCTTTAATTGCTATAAGGTCTTCTCCTCAGGCTTCGCCGGATCTTCTACTGAGTTTACCGAATGCACATATTTGGAGGGTCGGCGATGAAGTCTTGAATCTCTTTCTCCTTCAAAGCTTTCTTGCCTTGTTTCTTCTTTTCAATAATTTTAGCTTTTCTATTTTCGCGCATTTGTACGTCTGCCACGTTGCAAGCTTTCGCTACTGCCAAGTCTCCCACATACTCGGCGACTCCTTTTGGTGTTGGAAATCTTAGGCGCTGATGGTAAGTAGATGGTACTCCCTTTAGGCTGTGCAACCATGGTCTTCCAAGGATTGCAGCATACGGCGAATCAACATCCACAATACAAAGAGTGGTGTTCAAAAAGTATTCATCACAGATTACAATCTTGAATTCAATTTCTCCTTTAGGCTTAGAAACAATCCCATTAAATCCATAAATGTTGTAGGAGGAAACTGTTGGCGAAGGGATTTCGGTGTCTTTCGCTTTCATGGCCTCATATGCAGAGTTGAAAAGAATATCCACCGAACTGCCCGGATAAATAAGCACTTTAGGCAATCTGAATTTCCCCATTTGAATAGTGAGAACCAGAGGGTTATTATGATTCCTTCCTTCTGGCGGTATCTCGTTAGCGGAGAAACCTACACAAGCCTTCATCCAATCCTGCAAGGGTTCTTGCTTAGCAGCGACGCTACAAATTTCATTTCCCATTCTATCTCTCTTATGAACTCTGGACAAGACATTGTCATGGAACTCATCTCTGGTAATCTTTGAATGCACAATGGAAAAGCAGTCCAATTCCAACAAGTCACACTCTACTTTTACCTCGTACACATTTGAGGCTTGAGCTGGGATAGCTTGAATTGGCTGAACCATGATAGGAGGTGGCGGCGACAACTCAAGGAACTCATGAAATTTCCCTGGATAAACCTGTGCACTTCTTGTTGAACGCCAATACAATATTCAGTTGTATGGCCATGGAACTGATGGAACTGACAAAAGGAGTTGGTGTTAGTTGGCGGGACGTACTCTAGGGTTTCCTCTATTATAAGGATAGCGGATATCATCTCTGCAATTTGAGCTCTCGATTTGTCCCCATGCATCAGTATAATAAACACGCAACTTTGGTAAGGTAGCATCCTGGAAAGGCTGATGGTTGCCTCTACCAAATTTTCTGTTATCTCCATTGTACCGCCTATCGCCATTCCCATTTCGTCGGTTATCACGTCCACCTCTGTCGTTGTGACCTCATCGATTATCTTGCTTATCTCTACCATCATAATTTTCTCGCTTCTGTGAATTCCAATGTTGCTCGGCGGTAACTTGTTGTTGTTGCTTTACTACTTCAGGTACCACCATATATCGCCGAAGAGGGAATTTGCGCCAACCTCTGCTGCTCTGCTTTCTTCCACTTTTTTCTTATTTCTTCCTGCTCCTCCAGAGAATAATTATTGATCGAGTGAATTTGCTTCACTCTCTCTCTTTTTAAGCGAAGCTCCTTTGCTTGGATTTCTTCATAATTTATCCATTCATCCTGCATAGCCCTTAAAGTTTTCATATCCTTTGGCGCCTCCCAGAATAGTTTTTGATACATTGGGTCCGATGTCTCCAAAGCGCTAATAAATGCTCTTATTTTTTCTTTGTCAGATACCGCTGTTCCCACTTCGCTGCTCGACTTTCTCCATCTTTGAATAAAACTTTTGTAGGTCTCTGAGGGCCTTCTCTTGAGTTGGACAGTCTTTCTACGCCAAGTCGACTTCTATTGTTCTGAATAAATGTACGTAAAAACTTGCTTTCTAATTTACTAAAAGATTTAATTCTTCCTTCCTCCAACCCATCAAACCAAGCTAAGGCTTCATCTTTGAGTGTGGCGGGAAATGTCATGCACATTATGAGATCTGACCCTACCCAGGCTGCCAAGTCTCGCTTATAACTTCTCAAGTGCTGTGCGGGATCTCCGGTTCCATCAAAGGTGAATGTGAATTTTGGCATGGAGAACCTTGTGGACACATACCCGTATGTGATACAATCTTGAAAGGGTGTTTTCTGCGCCTCTGAGAGTGCCACCTTGTATTTCGAGTCCTTTGAAGATCCACTTAAAGCCGATACTTTGGTTTTTAACCGGCGAAGCTCTTTCTTCATGCCCTTATCTATCTTATTCCGCCTTCCAGAATCACTATACTCTTCGCTATCTCTTCTAAACATTTCCTTCCTTCTACCCCTCTCATCGTATTTCGCCGATGAATCTGAGACTTCCATTGTGCTAGTTCCACTTTTTTTCTGATCGGCGAGTTGTATGTGAATGGGATGCATGGCTCCTGCTTTGCGCTACTTTCCTGTTTTCCGCCATCAATTCTCTGTGGCTTTGAAGTACAGTTTCCATCTGTAACTACATTTGCCTCTGCATATGAGCCGCTTGCCGATTGTTCGCCTCAAGGATTTCCTTTAGCAAAGTTTCTGTAGTATTAGTGGACCCTGTGTTATCCGCAACCACCACCGGGCGATTTATGGTTGCGCCTGGCACTACCGTCACGTCATTTCCACTAGCGACCTGCTGAATATCTGCTGTCGTGATAGGTTCGGCGACGACTGTTGGGGCTTCTTCCGCCTCATGGGGTGTTTCGCCAATAGCTCTTGGGATTGCATTAGCTGCTATTGTACCCCTTGCACTGGTGTTCTGAACTGCACCCACGACATTAGACGACTCGCCGACGGCTCTCTGAGTTACTCTGTTATCATCCAAGGGCTCGCCGAAAGTATTCGCTTCTATTTCGCTGCTAACCCTCCGCAGGTTCAGGTGTTGCCCCTGCATTCTCCAAGTGAGTGATATCCTCCATAAAAACCTCCTCTTGGCGTGGTGTTCGCTGAACAGGTGACTGCCGAGATGAGCTTGCCAAGAAGGTATCTGGCAGATCAGCTGATTCCACTCCCCTGCTTCTGGTGTTGTGGCTACTGGGAAACATCGCTGGCGTAGAAAGGATGGGGTATCATGGAGGCCTACCCGCCGGGGCTTTGCCGCTTCTTCCTCGAGGACCCATTCGCCGAAGGTCTGTAAAAAGAGACAAACACACTTCCTGACAGTATTGCTCTGTTAGTATTGTGGGTAAATGCCAAACAAGTTAGTTGAATAGCTTTTTAGAATATTGTTAAAGAAATGACAAAAATAGCAGCCTTAAATCAAATGTTGCACAGATGATGACCTAATCATGGCAGGGAGGACCAAATGGGTATTTTTTTCATTTCATACGAACTGCAAAAATCTCTATGAATGACTATGATTTTTCGATCAAAAGAAAGGTACAGCGACAATGTTAAGGAGTTGTTTTAAAAACATTTTATCTTCAATCAGCAAACTATTTCGCTAATTCACCGGTAAATAGTACTTTAAATAGCCACTTTAACCAATAATATGTATCTATATTGACACCGAAAATTCCCCATATTGTATCTGAGACATTAGGATCCTTAGGACCACGTTGAGATTGTGATCTTCCATTACCATTATTATTCCTTGGTTGAAACGAAGATGATGGGGTTGGTGGGCGAGATGAAGTAGGTGCTGCAACATTAGCCATGGGCTGAGAGTTGAGAATTTTTGTTTGTTGATCCATACATAAATCAAAAGTAAGCAGATATGTAAGAAAGTCTTCAGTTTTCATAGAGCCCATGGTTGTAGTAAGAGAAGTAACAATGGCATCATATGAAGTGTCCAACCCAGCAAGAAGACAATGACGAAATTCAGTATCAGTGATCGTAATATTCGCAGAAGCAAGACTATCAAAAATATCACGAGCATGATCTATATATGCACGCATAGTAAGAGAACCTTTCTTCAAAGCACGGAGCTCACATTGAAGATGATGAATGTGAGCATTAGATTTATAAGCAAACAGAGATTCAAGAGAAGACCAAACTTGTGTAGAGGTAGTAAGACGATGAACTTTATGGAGTACACCAGGAGTAAGAGATGAAAACAACCAACTAAGAAGGATTTTATCTTGTTTTGTCCAAGACAGAAATTCGGGATTATGAGACTTATCTTCAAGAGTTGGTTTGGGGCAAGATTTTTCACCGGTAACATAACCATCTAGGTCGTAACCCTGGAGATAAGGTAAAAATTGTGCACGCCACAATGAGTAATTCGTGTCATCTAACTTTACAGTAATGATATGGTGAGGTTGTGAGAATAGAGAAGACATATTAGGGGAAGATATAGAAGGAGAAGAAGAAGAAATCAGAGACGAATCAGTACCCATAGGATCGAAGAAGGATGATACCAAGACAAAACTAAGAAGTTATGAAAGAAATTATTTCATTAGATTAACTTGTCTATGTTTACACAAGGAGACTCGATATATATACAGGATGTTCTCTTGGACATCAAGGTACCAGTATTTCCTAAGATAATGAATTTCCTAATACACAATTTCTTTACATTCAAATATTACCAAAGATAATTATTCTTAATTGAGACAATAACTTGCACGGTTAGGTTGTTGTGTTAACAGGCGTCGTCAAGAATATTGTCACATACATGACGTCTTAAGGTCAAGACTACATATTATCGTCAAGGTACCTATGTCAAAAACCATTACGATTTTCACATAAAAATGAACAGAAAGCATGTTTCCCTAAAGATAAAATCGTCATGCTTTTGGAACTTACAAAATAGTGACGACATAAAGAAAAAATAAAAACTCGTCATGCTAGTAACGTGGCTCGAAGTTGTGGAGCTACTTCATCTTGTTCAGAAGGGTAGTGATCATTGCCCAATATTCTTTCAAGTAGATAATGTTAGGGCATTGTCAGGTCAAACCCACTAGCGTTGGTATGTCAAGCTAGTTGTCAGTTTTAGGTGTCAAAACACAATTCTTGATTTAGCCTACTAGAGTTTAGATTTCGGAATTGGGATATAGACTAAGTAGTTGAGACCTTGAAGACGAAGACTGTGAAGACAAAGAAGACATCAATTATTCTTCATCGACAAAAGGTTAGTAGGAGTTATGACTTTTATGGAAATTCTTCTATTCTACTTTCTCTATCTTTCGAAATAGTCGGCTACTTTGGTAGTGTTATAATAGCGATTGAGATCGTGTTCTTGGCAACATGACCATGTGTCATGACTAGTGTTTGTTCCCGCAAATACTATGGTTACAAGAATGTATGAGATAGATTCAATACCATTTGTCCATTGCAATGGTTTGCTAGCAAATCACTTGTTGGATATGGATGAATCTAAAGGAGTACTCTTGAGCAAGAGTCCAGTGGATTACAGTTGAGGACGTCACACACGTCTAAGTACTGGTTAAGCCCAGAACTTTCAGCGGGTCCTGTTAAACCCTAATCTGAATGGTGAGCGGTTCCCGAACCGTACACGGAACAGAAACTCTTCTGAGTTCCAAAGTGTCAGTTTGTACGCGTACCGACGCGAACCTCGAAATTGATACTTTTGGCTGTGATTCAGATGGACGGTTCGCAAACCGTCCCAAGTGAATATTCTCCTGGATTTTCACTCGGGTTAAACTCTGAACTCCTTTATCTCTTAGTTGGACTTGGATTATCACGAAATATCTTATGTGGTCCATCTAACGGTTCTCAATGTGTCAATAAGATAAAGATTATCTCTGGTCTGTTGGATTTCTATCTTGAAGTGTTTTTGAGCTAACAAAACACTTGGCAGATAAATGTTTAATGAATTCCAATTGAGATTAATCTCTATTACTTGGTTTGCAAGTTTAGGGATTCCAAAACTTGTGGGACAAGTAATTGATTGCTTTATTCCAAAGCAACTTATCTTATTGAGTGCTATAAATAGAGGTGTCTATGGACGAATACTGCAAGCATCAAGCATACGTGAAGATTCCTTAGGGAAGAGATCGTAAAACTCTTTTCACTTCGGTGAACGCTTGTTGTGGTATAGTCATCCTCTATTAGGTAAGCAGTTCCTCACGGGATTTACCTACGACTATAAAGACTTCTCTTGTGAGTTGGGAAGCACAGGTAGGAGATTGAGACCTCAGTGGTTGAAATCGGATTAACCTGTAACCTTGGTAACCTGATCACGTTCTTGTCTATTCTACGGTCCTTCTCTTCTGATATAAGGCCATTCAAGAACTGATACGTTACACACAGGGTTTCGAAAGGAAGCAACGCACGGCTGCACTCGGTGTTGTAAGACCTAGTTAGCTCCAGTTGTATAAGTTTCTTAAGTGATTCTTTTTACAACTGAGGTAGAGACAAGTTGGGCATAGTTTACTTGGTTTACTTGTCAGCCCCCGCTTGTAAGTAGATTTCCGTATGACCTGGAGCAATCCGAAGGAAGTCACTTTGTGTATGTCAAACTGATAGAGGACAGTTCAAACATACAGTTGACAGTTGAGGTTGCAAAGCCGGAATTGTTGACACTAGCCTTTAACAGCGGTTAAAGCAACTCCTAGGCCTGTAACGGACGTCAGCTAGGGAAATCAAGTGCCTGACGATCTATGGGGGATCTAGAGACGTAAGGAGTGCGATAGTAGCCAGTTCGCTTGGAGGGTTGGAATTGGTCTCTGCTACATCCCAGACCGAAGTCTTATAGTAGGCTAGTGTTTGTAGTCAGTTTGTACTGTGCGGTGTTCAGTCTGGACGAGGTCCCGAGGTTTTTCTACAAGTTGTAGTTTCCTCGTTAAAAAAATCTCTGGTGTCTTGTGTGCTTTACTTTCCGCATTATATACTCTGATCATATAATTGAAGCAAACACAAGAAGTACGTTATTCATAACCTGACGTTAATTCCAAATCTTGAACAAAGATTTACAGAGACTCGCCTTTGTAGGAATTGATCACGTGTGATCACAACTCAGGTTATACAGATCTGGATATTGATTTTTGAGATCATCCAGATCTGACCATAAGTCTCACGAGCCCAAACGAAAAGTTGGTTGTATTTCGGTACCCCTGGTTTTTCAGATAATAGTGTTACAAAGTTGTGGAGACCTTGGAAATTCTTTTATACTTGGATTCATGATAAGACATGTGCTGTACAAACCGCAAATGAATGGGAGAAGTATGTTGATGGCACACCAGCTTTCAAGTTGGCCACAAAAGTGCAGTTCACACGAGTTGAGTTAGGTAAGTGGAACAGAGAATACTTCGGTGATATTAATGAAAGAGTAGATTCACTTCAACAACAACTCCTTGAACTTCAACAGTTACCTGCTTCGGAACAAGTTAATCAACAAATCACTACAACAGCAGTGATATTGATAGATGGCACAAGATTCAGCACGATTTCCAGAAACAGAAGTCAAGAGATCACTTCATCAAAGATGCAGACAACAACACAAAGTTTCACACTACAGTTAACAGAAAAAAAGCAAGGAACAATATCGATAGTCTGCTGAATAACAATGGTGAATGGGTCCATACAAGAGAAGAGATTGCAAATCTCCTTACTGCAAATTTTAGAGATATCAGTTCCTCAGTCAGTCTTCTAATACAAGAACATCTATATACTTCCCTGCATCAGGTAGTCACACAAGCTGAAAATGATTACTTAATATCTATTCCAAGCATTGAGGAGATTCACTCAACTCTAAAAGAAATGGAGAGCTGGTCATCTCCAGGCCCAGATGGATTTCCAGCTGGCTTCTACAAAACACAATGGTCTATTGTCAGTAGTGATGTATGTAATATGGTTCAACAGTTCTTCACTACAAGGTTCATGCCCAGAAGTTTAAACAAGACCTACATTTCATTAATCCCAAAGAAGAAGAAGTCAGTAACTCCAGCAGATTTCAGGCCGATTGGGTTGTGTAACACAACGTACAAACTAATATCCAAGATTCTGGTAAAGAGGATGAAACCACTCATGGATAGAATAGTCTCGCCATATCAAGCTGCATACGTCTCTGACAGACTAATAAATGATAATATTATTATAGCACATAAATCATACATTCAATGAAGCAAAAGAGAGGTGATGAAGGCTGGCTAGCTCTTAAACTGGACATGAGCAAATCCTTTGACAGGCTAGAATGAGATTTCCTCATCAAGGTTCTTTCTTCTTTTGGTTTTTCTCAAGAGTGGTGCCAAATGGTGTACCAGTGCATTAGTACTACAACATGCAAAGAATTTCATCCAACTCGTGGAGTCAGGCAAGGCGACCCATTATCTCATTACTTGTTTATTTTGGCAATGGAGTTCTTATCAAGAACTCTTGCTTCTGCCCATATTAACAAGTCAATTGAAGGGATCTCCATTATTGGTGAAGCCCCAGCCATTAATCATCTGCTATTTGCAGATGATTGTCTATTATTTACAAAAGCAGACATGACAAGTTCTATCAGTATCTTAGAAGTAATGGAGATGTTTGGTAATCAGTCGGGCCAAGTGATTAACTTCGATAAATTTGTGGTGTACTTCAGCAAAAATGTCAGACCAGATGTATGTGATGGACTAAGGGAAATCTTAAGAGTGAATCTGATGCAAGGTAAAGAAAAATACCTTGGCTCACCACTTCTATTGGGAAGATCAAATACGGAAGCATTTGAAGATGTGAAATTATCCTTTCAAAGAAGGTTGAATGGATGGCAATCTAAAGCTCTATGTCAAGCAGGACGTAGTACTATGGTGAAACATGTACTCAATGCTACTCCCTTATATCAGATGAGTACATTTAAGATGCCGAAAACTTTCCTGTCTCAATTAGAAGCATTAGAGAGAAGATTTTGGTGGGGATATCGCTCTAACAGAGGAGCTTGTCTACTCTCTTGGCCAAAACTGTGTAAGTCGAAAGATGTAGGTGGACTTGCCTTTAGAGACTTAGAAGGCCTTAATCATGCTCTTCTCACCAAATTAGCATGGAGAATTAGTACACAGGCAGACAAACCCTGGGTTCAAATACTTCGGGCCAAATACTTCTACAATGTTGAGTTCAGACATCTAACAAGAGAAAATAGCAAATGTTCTTGGGCTTGGAGAGGAATATAAACAAGACTGCTGCATCTTCAAGCTAACATATTCATGTTAGTAAACAATGGAAAATCGACATATATCTGGAGGGACAAATGGGTCAGAGAAGAACCTAATTTACTTTCACCAATAAATGAAGCTGGTGCACTGATAACTTATGTCAGTGAACTCATGATACCGGAACTA
Source organism: Papaver nudicaule (assembly GCA_023529015.1). Lineage (NCBI taxonomy): Eukaryota > Viridiplantae > Streptophyta > Magnoliopsida > Ranunculales > Papaveraceae > Papaver > Papaver nudicaule. Next base: position 14,353 of record JAJJMA010319333.1, read on the forward strand.
AACTCTTGGAATGCTCCACTCATTTCAAGCTTATTTAATCAAGACACTACTCAGAAAAAATAGTTATGCCAATTTCTCAGGAGGAAGAAGATACACAGATCTGGTTACCAGCTAGAGATGGCAAGTTTAGTGTGAAAAGTGCGTATAAAACAGTTGTGAGAGGTCAATATGACACTCAAGTGGTAGGTGATCAAGTCCCGTGTGAGGTTTATAAAGCTTTGTGGAGGTGCAGAGTTCCACACAGGATTAAACTTTTCGCCTGGAAATGTCTCAAAGAAATAGTTCCATCTTGTGTCAGATTGGCTAAGGTTAAGAGGCAAATAGAGACTACCTGCAGTGTATGTCAGATGCATGAAGAAACAATTGAACACATCCTCTTCTCTTGCCAGCATGCTCGAACAACCTGGAGAAACATCAATATAAACATTGATCAAGTGGCTTCTACAGTCTCTAACGTGAAAGATTAAGTTGTATCTTGGTTCAGCGTCTATAATCAGTTAGATTGTGCAGAAAAGGAGAAATGGATCATCAAAAACATGGTGGGAAGTTGGATCATATGGAAAGAGAGGTGCAGATGTCTATATGGAAATGAGAAAATCAGCTCTCACTCGACAGCACAAAAATTCAACTTCCATCTAAACAACTTCCTAGATGCTTTGTCTGACAGGGATAATATGGAACTGCAGGATCAAGAGGTTCCAAATAAATGGTTACCGCCTCAAAGAGGCACTGAAAATCAATGTAGATGCCTCTTTCTGTATTGACAGTAAACAGCTAGGTATTGGACTAATTATAAGGGATTCTCTTGGTGCAGGTAAGGGAGCAAAAGGACTTGGAAAGGGCAAAGCCATAGCCGCTGAGGAAGGGGAGTGCTTAGCTGTGAAGGAAGCATTAACTTGGGCTTTGGAGAGGAAGCTGACATACATTCATATTGAAGCTGATGCAAAGACAGTAGTGCAGTCGATCATATCTAATACTCCCCTGGTTAGATGGGAGAATCGTAGTCACATACGAGATATTCAACTTTTATCATCTAAGTTTTCTAGTTGTCGTATTTCATATATCAGTAGGGATTTTAATGGTGTCGCAGATGCGATAGCCAAGTTTAGTCGTAGAAATTCTGTTAATTTTGAACAATTTGATCTGTTTTATCCGTGGATTGCCGATAAACTCCACCGGGATGTAATTCATTGATCATGAAATAAAAGTTTTAGTTATCCAAAAAAAAAAAAAAAAATACTCAGCCTTATTGTACTATAGTTTGTATTTATTGTCTCAAAGCTGGTGCATATTTAGCCACATTTTCTAAGCCGCCTTGAAAGACCGGACCTGCACTAGAGCTTAGACACCAGTCGATGAAGCTTTAACAGACAAAATCTGACCCACTTTCATGGAGTTTCTGTCGTCTTATCTATTGCCATCTTTTCAGTTAATCAATGAAAAAAAAGCATATCCGTTTATGATAAGTATTTTCTTCCCAGTGATATACATCCACTAGTTCTTCCCATACACCTTCCTGTAATAATGAACCCACTTGCGACGTCCTTTGAAAATTTAGCTATAAATAGCTCATCAAACTTGACATGAAAACGCACAATCTCAAGAAACCTAAAAAAAACTCGCTTTTTCTATTCTCATTTTGCTTTGTATTTCAAAAGAGTTATAAGCTCCATCCCTTGGCAATGGCAGCTGGTAAGAACTCACTCTCCCTGCTAGTCATGGCTTTGGTCCTCATGGCTGCAGTAAGTGAACTGGCAAATGCAAGTTCGTTAACAGTATACGGAGGACCAGGCTGCAGGGGTGGTGCTCAAAGGTTAGATAGATGTGGATGCTCAAGCTTTAGTCTACAGGGTGGCTATCAATTTGTTTACACTGGCCAAACTGCTAGCATGTACAACCAACCGGGTTGTCAGGGTGTGTCTAGTTTTGGTTTCAATGCTAATGCCAACGGGTGCCACCCCATTGGATGGAGGAGTATCTTTATCCAGTGTTAAGTAAAACCAGCCATGGATCTACCATGAGACAGATATATTATGTATTTCTACTAGAATGGGCGTTGCAAGTATGCATATATCATAATGATATATAGCCATTTCATTATTACGTGCTTCCTAAAAGTCTTTTAAGTTATAAATAAACTACTAGGATATGACCAGTGCTGTAATGACAAACTTTAATGTGTTGTTGTTACTGCAGAACGTCATCTTCCGAACGTACGTACTCGATGTTTATGATCATGTTTATCCTATATTATATCTTGTTCCAGATTTCCCTATTTTGTCAATAAACACTTGTTGTGTGTGTTGTGAGTAAAATCTACCAATGAGTTGGCTCTCGATCTGAAATGTAATTGAAAAAAAAACGGTCTTCATTTTCATATATATAGCGTTATTGACCTAGGGAAATTTGTCCGATCGAGATGATGTTGAATGTTATGGACCGGTGAGCCGAGGACACTCAAATGCAGGCCTTGCAAAACTCTCATGCATGTCCCATAAGTTTCCCAAGGTTTGTCAGAGCCATCGGAAGAGCATCTAGTCCAATCTTTTTTTATCTTTTCGAAATACAGATGTGACCTATTGTGGTTTTTGCCCGGTAGACACATGAAGTCTCGAACCTATGTAACTTGGGAGGCATGGGCAAGTCACAAAGAATGCCTAAGAGTAAAAGCAATAGGTCCGACCGATATTGTTCAACTGAAAAAAAAAAAAAAAAAAAAAAAAAAAAAAAAAAAAAAAAAAAAACTACCAGTTTGTGTTTACTGTTTACCAAAGATCCTTTCCTTAATTCCACAAATGCCACATAACAACATAGATTAACCACACCTCTCTAATTTGGTAAGTGTCGGCCGCGCTGAATGGTTTAGTGCTTTGTCCAAAAAAAAACGGCTCGTCGAGTGCGGAATGGGTTAGACACAACCACCGGCCCCTTCACAGTAACGTGGCTCGAAGTTGTGAAGGTCTGTGAACATTATTACCATAATACGTACTCAACCTTGGTACTGGTTTGTATTTACTGTCTCAAAATATAGCAACATATTTGACTTGAGCAGTAGATCTACTTCTAAGCCGCCTTGAAAGACCGTACCTTCTATCATTAATTACTGCACTAAAGCTTAGACACCAATTGATGAAGCTCTGGCAGACAAATTCTGTCCCACATTCATGGAGTTTCTGTCGTCTTATCTATTGCAATCCGTACTCCTGCCATATTTTCTTCCCAGTGATATATATACATTACCCACTAGTTTTCTCCTTGCACCTTTCTGCATCAATGCCCCACTTGCGACGTTCTTTGAAATTTAACCATAAATATATTTAGCTCATCGAACAAATGAACAATTTCAAGAAGCCTAAAAAAAACCTAATTAAATTTGGCCCTGTGAGTGAGTATTTGGCTGCATGAAAATTTAAACCTATCCAATAGAAAAGAATATGGGATGTCTAAAAATGGATGAAAATATTAACTTACCCTCACTCATTTTCTAATCTAATTTCATTACATATCTATAACCACCACTTCCTTCATTTCCATATCCATAGCCACCCTCTTCTTCATTCCTATTCCACCACCACCATTACCGCCGCCTCCATCACTGTAATAGCACATTTGACATGTTACACGTGGCAAGATCTGAAGAGGGGAGTAACTTAATACGATACAACAAGGAGCACCATGGAAAAAGCCTATGCTACTTCATCAGATCTCGAGTTAATTCAAAATCAACGGTCAAGATGAGGTATACACGTGGCAGAAGGCAGGGGAGACGTGGCAGCCGCATAGAGGGTGGTTGACACGTGGCAGTCGCATAAGAGGGCAGTTGAAACGTGGCAGTTGCAATACATGCAACGGATCTGTGTACGGCCAAGACGTGGCGCAACCCCAGCCAAGCATTATTCTGAAAGGGAGCGCGTGCTCTAAAACCCGTGCGGGAATGATGCAAACACACCAACCCGTGTACCCATATAGTAAAGAACCGTACGGGTTGATCTGTGAATAGTAAATGTGTTGTAACTTCTATAAATATAGGACTCCTCTGAATGAAGAGGGGGTCGACAAAAATAGGGGAGAAAAGAGAGAGGTGAGGAGAGAGGGTTTATTCATAAATCCTAACTTAAAAACAAAGAGAAATTAGAAATATACCATTGTAAGTCCGATTAACCACTAAAATACAACTTTTATATCTTCAATGAATCTCATTCATGAGATGAGAAGTTCTTTCACAAATATTACTTTACGTCAAGTCTAAATCGTATAAGTTGTGATCTCATGTATGTATTAGCACGATCGTCATCTGTTTTTGCATTTCTATTCATTACTTCCAAGCAAGCATGTTAACCTCGCTACCATGCATCCCGTGCGGGATCTACCATATGTTTTCGTATTATAAGAGTCAATATGTTAACCATTACTGGTATCCTAAATCATATGATCACGGGTAATGGTTTTCTTCAAAGTTATATCTTAGGATATCATTATTGTGTCGCACTCACATGTATGCTGCGATATTGATTGTGAGCTCTTGATCTAAGCAAATAGACTTTTGCGCTCACAATCACCACCACCACCACCACCGCCACCATCGCCTATGCCTCCACCAGCATCTTCCTCCATAGATATCATTAAGCCAACCACAAAAAGACCACAAAAAAAAAAAAAAAAAAAATTACCCCATCACCACCACCGCCGCCTCCACTCCTCACACCATAAATTTCATTAATAATGTTTTTCCCAGAATCGGCGTATATTGGCCACCATATCAAACGATTGTTCTTCATTTTCAAAAAACAAGAACAATAATCGGTGGTTATCGATCAGTATGTATACCGATTATATATGAAGTAAAATCAGAATCGGTTTTATGGCTTAATCGGTTTAACTTGGTGTATACATCGAACGATTGTCTGACGATCGTTCTATAATATTGCTTTCCAAAAACGATTATTGACTTCCAGAAAAATCCATTTTTTCAAATCGTTAGATGATGGTTTTCAGATACACCGATTAAGAATGCTCAAGTATATGAATCTCTTGTGTACACATAATCGTCCTTTATGTTCATTAATTTACACCGATTATATTTCAACTATCGGCCAATAAATGTGCAGGGGTACACCGATTGTTTTGTTTAAATTTCTGGGTAGATTAACAACAATCGACGTATTTGGGTAAAAATATATACCGATTGTTCGAGAACCCAAGCATAATCGGCTTAAGTGTCTATATATATAGACCGATTGTGCGTTGTTCAGATTCAAGATTTTGGTTAAAAAACCTTGGGTGATTCTCGTGATTGATCATGCTTGATAATTTTTAATCTTGTTTTTACGTATGACAATTAAAACTAATTAATTTTGTTTAGACTTTAATCACTTAATTAACAACTAATTGAAAAAGGGTAAAACAGTCTTCTTTTATAAGGGGTTTTCCGATTTTACTATATAATATCCGCCGGAATTATTTTTTCATGGGGCCAAATACTCATTCATAGGGCTAAATTTAGGTAGGTAAAGAAAACACTATTTTTATTCTCCTTTCGCTTTGCTTTGATGCAGGATGCTCAAGCATTGCTCTACAGGGTGGTTATCAATTTCATTAAAAAAAAAGTGAAAATTTTAGTATAACTGCATTTGGGGTGTGTGGCAGTGGCATGACGAGAAGGGGGTTTCATAAAACTGCTCGGACTGCTCGGAACGTGTCCAACGACTCCAACCTGGTTATCATCAGGGTGTGTCTAGTTTCCGGTTCAATGCTACTACGATGTGCGTGCAGCAGCTTTGGATTTTTTTTTTTAATAAGTAAACCAGGGAATAACCCTAGAAGTTAAATGAAAAGAACAAAAACAGAAGAAAATACAGGACAAACCAGAATCAATTTTGTTATCAGAATCCCGTAATCAGAATCCAATAACAGTGACCGGATAGTCGAATAGTAACCGTAACGGTAGCCGTAACAGTAGCATCCCACATACATGTGGGTGAGTTTGGATCGTTGAAGCAGATCCACAACTCGGTGAAGATTTTTTATAATCGATTTGATGAAAACACACATCAAATCACAAACAACCCAATAGACCAAAGTTAAAGGATAGATTACAAACTTTAAGGAATGCATTAACCCCAGTTGGAGAGCAAAGCACCCGCCGGAGATAACAATTACCGGTCACAAAACCGCCATCTTCCCCGGTTGATGAACACAGCACCCGCCGGAGAAAACTGTCGTTAAGAAAACGATGTTTGCAAATCATATCAAAGTCATCACCCCTAACACAACCAACTACACTGATTATTTCTAAAAGATTTAACATAATAAAACCGAGAGCAGTCTGAGAAGCAGATCTGAACAGCGTTGCCGAAGTAGAAATCGGTGCTGAAGAAGAAGCAAAAATTGGATCTGTATTCTTCATCAGATGGAGAACCATCTTTGCACCAAAAAAACCAAAGGAACAGACCAAACAACCCTGCCTGCGAAACTCGCTGAAGAAAAATAGATCGCTGCAAAACACTCTTATTACAATCGTACAAAGATAACAAGAAAACAAAGAACAAGGTCTAGAAAAACCCCAACAACCACATACAGGAGGAGAAACTAGGACTGATCTCATACAAACAAGAAATAAATTAACTAAAAAGAACAAACTAACGAGAATACAAGAGGCTGTCGGAAGGGTTTTTTTTCGTTGAGGGAGAGAAAAGAGGGAGAGGGAGGAAAGAGAAAGAGGGAAATTTTACTAGTCTTTCTGGTGGCAGTAGCAACTCAAACACCAAAAATACTTCAATTTCAAGTTACAAAAACAAACAAATTTAAGAAAAGTACACGAAAAGTTTAGACTGCTACAGAAATTCTAGAGAAGACTGTTTCATCATAATTAACACCATCAGCACTTTTTGACTATCACAGTACAGAATTGTTAACATCGAGTCCAGAGAAAGATGTGGATAGTTGTCAATTTGGATGGAATCCCATCTTCACCTCCCCTGTTGGTTTCGCCGAACAATGCTGAATCCTCAAATGCTCCTGAAATCCCAATAAAAACAGCTAATACTCACACCCCGTTTTCTATTTCCGACAGTGCAAT
>JAJJMA010319334.1:0-15988 GCA_023529015.1 Papaver nudicaule
CGGCGATGAATCGAGACGAGGAACGAAGGAATGGGAAAAATGAAGGAGAGGGAAAAGATAACGAGTAGAGAATGAGAAATGAGAAGAGATAAGTTTATTAGTTTTTGTTTTTGTTTTTGTTTAGGATTAGGGTTATAAAATTTGGGTTATTAGTTAAGATTTAGGGGTAGATTAATCTGTAAGGGTATCTTAGACTTTTCATACCTTTTTGGACATCCCTTATAACTATCCTTTGGATGGTTTTATTGTTTTGAAGCCCCAAAGAAATTTCTGCAGCCCCAAAATCAGCGCATAAAATTAGAACCTTACTGGTCCGGGGCCTATGAAGGCCCATCAGGGCAATAAGTTTTACATGTATAATAAGTCCAAGGATGCATCGCAGTCTCGATTTATTTTCAGTCACCCTGAATCTGATTTGTGCTGGTTATTTGCAGCAGATTTTATCAAACTTTCCCTACAAGATGAGTAGCGGAAGTCATGGTGATGACAGTAACCCTATTCTCTCTGAATCTGGTTTTCATGATCCTGTGATGACAAGGAAGCCAGGATCTTATGGTATCCCTTGTAAGCAAAAGTGGTTGGAATCGTGGTTTGATCAAGATGGAAAACTCAGTTCCTTGAGGCCGCGTGCTAAAGGTGCGAATACCTTGTTGCACATAATCACTGTAGCTACTAGTGACAAAGGATTTGAGCTTGTATTTAAACGCTGATTTAGGGGCCGAAAAAAATACTAGGGAGACCGGATTTAAGATCCCTATCCTAGAGGGGGTTATAAGGGGTGTCAAAATGATATGAAAAGTCTAGGTTACCTTTTAAATTAAGGATTAACAAAAACCTAAACAAAGAAACTCAATTTCTTTCAACTCTTTATCTTCTTCTTCATCGTCTCCTCCCGTTGTTTAATTTTGTCTATGATTAAGTTTTTATGCTTTGATTCCTCTTTTGAATGGTTAAAAATGATAGTTCAGAGTGATTTTCGGCTGAGTGAAACCCTAAAAATCTAGACGCAAATCAATTATCGTCTGTATTTCATGCAACGAAACCAGACGAAAAATAAGTTACCAAATGTGTCGCAGCCAATGCAGCCGAAAATAGGCTTAATTTTGAAAAACCTAGCCGAAATTTTTTTTTCCGGTTGCGTTTGGTATGAAATATCCAGCCGAAATTTATGCTTTGATTCCTCTTTTGAATGGTTAAAAATGATAGTTTAGAGTGATTTTCGGCTGGGTGAAACCCTAAAAATCTAGACGAAAATCAATTATCGTTTGTATTTCATGCAACAAAACCAGACGAAAAATAAGTTACCAAATGTGTCGCAGCCAATGCAGCAGAAACTAGGCTTAATTTTGAAAAACCTAGCCGAATTTTTTTTAATTTTCGGTTGCGTTTGGTATGAAATATCCAGACGAAATTAAAAAAATTCGTATTTTGTTGAACTTTGTTTTCGTCTGGATTTTGATACTATCATCTGGACGAAAATTTACTGTACATCCAATTTTCTCCAAATTCAAAAATTGTCGGTTGGATTAAGAACACAACCCAACCAAAATTTCAATTTTCGGCTGGATTCTGGGTTAAAATTGAGCCGAAAATAGGCTCTGGAATCACAAAAATCTAATTTAGTTAAACTAGATTTTCTTTATCGTTTGTAAAGACAAAATACGTGATTTGAAAGATTAGAGCACAAATCTTAGTTTAGTTAAACTAATTTGATTCATTAGTTCTAATTAAATAGGGATATTTTGGTATTTAAGAAAATATGTCGGATAAGGGATTTTTGAAAAAGCTTAGAAATAGCTCTATTTTGTTTTATTATCCGTCTCCCTATCATTTTTTCCGGCCCCTAAATCAGCCTTTTTGTATTTACGGACGAATACGGTAAGCCAGTAGTTGCAGCCACTGGCGAGGCTCAACCTCAACTACTACATTGGGGTCCTCCCTGTGAAAGTTTTCACTGGTTCATGGGTCTGAAAACTGGCTTAGAATATATGTTGGAGTATAGGAAAAGATATGAGGGTATTGCTGAGACGTTGGACATTTGTTGCAGTTCCGACATCGCCAAGGTAGTCCTTGACTATGTTGTTGACATTTCTCTTCAGAAGGCAGCAGGTGGTCCAGACTCTGTACTCGATATGCCCACAGTCGGGTACAAGTTAGGTTTAGTTAAAACTGATGATGAGTGTTTGCCTTTGGTGTGGCAACACCTCATTCTATCAATCTTTAGCTTGTTTGTGGAGTTACATGAAAATCAGATTAATATCGTATACGGAAAAGAAAACAAAGCTGCTGAATTTTTGGCTAACCGTCAGATCAACAATTTAACATCATATTTGAGGATAGGAAGACTATGCACTGGAGGAGCTGGTGACTATGCACTGGAAGAACTGAAGCCTGATGCTTTTCCAGTGGAGCTCAAGGAATTTCTTTACCGGAATGCGTTCCATCTACCTTAACCTGTTCCATTTTAGAATCTATCCAGTTTACAGAGTTTGAATTATTATCGTCTATTTTACAGACTTTGAATTATTAATATAGTTTTATGTAAGCTGTTTTGGATTCGAATGACAGTCAAATGTATTATGAGTACTAAAGAAAAGTACCTTACTGGTCCTGCTCAAGCATAAAGCTGTACCAGCACCAGGCATTAGGCAAACAAACCAGCAGAACCCATGAAAGCATTGGACCCTTGCAAAGAGCATCAGTATGTAACGGATTGAAACTCAGTATAGGTGACAATATAGAGGAAACATAAGGAAAGCAGACACTCACATTGATGCATTGCGAGTACAATGAGATAAAACTGTTTAAATTTGGGAAATGCAGAAGTAATATCTTACTGAACATAGAACAACAACAATATGTACAAGCAGAACTGTCATATAATCGTAATAACTGTCATACATGCACGGTACCACACCCCCAAAGTAAAATATTGTGACTGCTTTCATCCAAATAACTAATTCATGTAGATAGAATCAAAAACCTGTTTAAGCAAAGCAATGGCAACGTCTATCAATCCAGTCTTAAGCATATATCTTCAAGAAATAAACAAACAGATAACTATTAGTAGTTTGAATAGAAAGCTGAAATAGGATGAAACAAACTAAGAGAAAGCATAAAAAGTTTGTGTTTTTCTTCCCATAATCAGCCATCCTGTCGCTAGGCGGTTATCGATAACGTGCATCAGCTCATCAGGACAATCAGGTTTGATAACTTTAGCTTCTTTAGGAATGAAGGTTTTCAGGGAAATGATGTTCTCCACTTGAGCGTGCAGCTGATAATCCATGTACGGGCAATAAATATTATCATCATCACCGATACTACGCTCTAGGGCTTCATTCATCTTAGTTTGAAAAATACTAGGATAAGTACGAGAGCATTCCACCACCTTGAGATGCTTCTCTTGCAAATTGTAGATTACAAGGCGCACCCCATTAAACCAATACAATAACACCTGATCAGAGAAAGTCAATATACGCGTAGGAGGCATAGCAGCAGCAGAAGTGTCGAAGTACCGACAGAAGGGAATTGGTCGAAAACCTTTCTGATCCTTAATCTGAACATCGAAAGTTTCCTCTCTGGCCCATACTTGCTTGTCCTTGTCCTTCAATATATACATATGAACCCTGTAACAACAACAAACACCGATCTGATAATTACAACGATGGCCCGAATAATCATGGTTGGATCTTATTATCCTCTCAGATCGTAAAATACAAAGGTATCCTTTGTACACCAACAGATGATCAACTACTAACTCCTGCCGCTCATGTGCCGCTGTTGTCAGAGTACATTCATTCGGGACTCGAATGAAGTGAATCTTCTCGTTGTGGAGGTCGAACGAAAGCAACAATTCAATCCAACTATTGTTGCCAACTTTAATTTGCGTCCTCCAAATAAGATGACCCCCACAAAAGGTGGCTGGTCTATATAACATTTTCCAAACTCTAGTGGCCATTCCTCTAGGAAAACGAGAAGACCCAGGTGGTGGTGAGATATCAAAAGTACTAGTAATTATCTTTCTCCATGAAATAGTTCCCAATGTAATGACCATGCAAACAAATTCGTTATCGGCTTTTGAAACAAAAACAATTACTACCTTGTACACTTGTGATAATGAATCAAAACCAAAACCATGGCACAAGTAGATGTATCCTTCGGTAGGAGGTGAATAAGAGAGAGCAAGTTTTTCATACCTGACTGGGTTAATAACATTTATCACACCCTCAGTATCATTAGGTGCACTGAGTGGTTTCATACAGGCTAAACCATTGCAAAAACCTACTAGTTCATACACATCTTGAATATTCAGAATTGAAGTATATCTTATGCGCGTCTTTTTTCCCCCTCCTAGTAACCTGAAAAAGTAAGTCCTTTCCACGCCGCCTCTCAATACATTAAGTAGATGGAAAACCAGAAATTTTCTATTTTTGTTTTGAGTATAGTGAATGGCACAAAATCTAGAATCATTAAAGATGGAATTGAGCCATGACTTACAGACGCAGCAGCAAATTGCTAGAGTCCTAGCTGGTAATCTCGTCAGAATACTTTCAATCATCAATTCCTCTGGAAGACTTTTAAATATGCTTTCCCCTTGGTGCTGCTCTCCATCAATTTCATTTCTATTCTGTACAGTGATAGCTCTTCCTCCTCTATCCATCCTGTTCTGCTCCTCTCCTCCTTGATCAATTCTTTTTTTTCAAGATTGGTCCTTTTTCTTCAACAATTTGTTTCCTTTTTTTTTTTTTACAATTACTCTCCTCTTTCCTCCTCCTCTTCTCTCATTGATCAATTTTCTCCAAAATTGCTCTTCTTTTTTTATCTTTTTCATCTTTTCCCCAAAGATTGTTCTTTTTTAAGATGATGTTTGGTTTGATCAGCATCATAGGATATGATTAATATCTACATGATGAAAAACCCCTAATTTGGAAACACTTTCTGAACTGAAACACTATCTCAATTTTTTTTTGCTTCACATTCTTAAATCCGGTTAACCGTTAAGCCATTACCTGAATTGGGAGTATTCATAGGGAAAGCACTGCTGTTGCTGTTGGATGCATCAGCCGAAATTGGGAGAAGATGAAGATGGAAGACGAGGAAATCGACATTGAGATACAAACGAGAAAACCACTGAGAATCTTACACTACTAAGCCCCCTCTTCACCGGCGTTTTCATACTGACCAAAGGGTAGACCCTTCGCCATTGTGGGCCATGTCCCCCTTTCATTCAAGTGCTTTTTTACTTTTGGATGGTTGAAAAATAAACCAACTTCTATCAGTGTGTACAAATATTTTTACAGAATTTTTACTGTAATCTTTTTACATTACAGTAAAAAGATTAAACGGCTGTAATCAACTGCATACACTTAGATGTCAATGTCAGTACTAGTGTCAGTGTTTTTACCTTCTTACTAACATCAAAGATGTAAATCAAGCCTGTAAACTTAGCCCAGCTCAGCTTGTAGCTTCAAGCTAGGAGCTAGGTAAGGCTTCTTCAAGGCCATTAACGGAGAAAAATCTGCAGCTTTAGCTATTCTAACAAGTTAGAACTGCAGAATGGGCAAAGGTATCTGGGGAAAACAGATGATTGGACTTCAAAAGGTATCTGGGGAAAACAGACCAATCTGATAAATTACCTGATCTGGCATAAAGGTAGAGGATTTTTGTCAGGCAAACAAACCAGCAGAACCCATGAAAGCATGGACCCTTACAAAAAATGCATCCTCTAATCGAATGTGAAAGCATATATAATCTGGTTTTCGACATGAGAATATTTCAGAGGTACGAAGTAACACCTGAGATGTGTCCTTGAAATGCAGATCCTACAAAGATGTAAATCAACACCATAATAGTTTTGCTGCTGCCAGAAGAGAGCCTAGAATAGAAAAAACAGCTACAATCAGAAAAATGTCGTAAATCAACAGAAGCATCCAAATGTAGTAAACTAGGATGTCACAAATGCTCGATTGATTCTAAAATTGAGACAAGTAGAGGAAGTTTTACTACCCAACACAAATGTGATTAAAATTCCACAAAATTTTCCCATTATATAACCACTGAACAAGAAGAGTTCCAGAAAATTTTACACATACTGTATACATTGTTTTCCTGATTATCTCCTGTATCTTTACAGCAATATGCTTCTGCATCATTTTACATTTAAATATCAGCTCATCTAAATAACACAGTTCAGTCTAGAACTGACGATATCAAGTATCTGTATGGAGATTTCTGTCACCAGGAATATCATTGCCGTCGTACTTAATTTGTGAGATTCAGCAGTGAGCCTTACTACGTAGATTACCAACCATCCAGAATATTTCCCATATCAGACAAAAAGGTAGCCACTTCACTCTTGGTCTCCTTGTAGTTGTGGAGGCTGAAGTTCTTCTTTCTCGAATGGTTTACTTCTCCGGGGAACATCAGCCAGGTTGCAGAATTCAGACAGATTTTTCCTATTTTTTAAGTGTTTCTTCTTCTCCGGAGGCCTAGGTCCTAAATTAGCTATATCTATAGTTGCACCATAATTGGTAGCCGACTCCAACACCGCATCATAAGCCTTCGAAGATAGAACCAGCTCTTCATTAAGAGCCCTCAAGTACAACTCATAAGCTAATCTAGGTTTAGCATCTATTGCAAGAGCTTCAATCAGCATTTCATATGTTATCTCATTTGGTGGGATATTCCAAATTTTCATTCGATGAAACCAATCGAAGGCAGTGCTCCCCATCCCATTCCGTGCACAACCACTAATTATTGCATTAAAAGTAACGACAGTTGGTTCAATCCCTGATTTTACCATCTCCCTCATTACAGACTCGACAGTATCGGATTTTCCTTGACCAATATAAACCGAGGCAATAGTGGTATAAGCATATAAATTTGGTTTAATACCAACCTTGATCATATGTTCCCATACTTGAATCGCCTCTTCATACAGCTTCCCTTTCTCGAGAGCACTGATCAAGGCTCCATAGGAAAGGATTGTTGGTTTTTCACCGTTTTCCACCATTCTATGAAAAATTTGCACTGCAGCTGAAGTTTCCGAGGCTTTAGAACAGGCTACAAGAACTGCATTCCATTCTCTACTTCCTGGTTTCAAGCCTTTCTCTTCCATCTTGTTAACTAATCTAACACCCCATCTCCAAATTCCTCTCTTCCTAGCAGCAGTTAATAGAATGTTGAAGTGAGAAATTACAAGCTCATTTGATAAGTTATTAGGCTTTGGTCCTTTATCCAACAAGTCCTCGTAGACTTCTAGCGCCGCCCACCACTTCTTCGCCTTCCCCAACAACCAAATTACATGGTTACATACAGATAAGCTTATCTCGGTTCCCCCCTCTCTTATTCTGTTGTACAACTCCCTTGCTACAACATAGTGGCCTTCCTGTGTGCATGCCCACACAAGTTTCTCATGGTCTACACGACCAGGTTTCAGTCCTGCACTATCCATGCTTGTAAGAAGATCCAACACATCTTTAGTTGAGTGAACTCCCTTGACGAGCCACCGTCGCATAACTTGGTGGCATATACGAACTATAAAGTTTTCAAGCTTAATAATTTCACTATCCCAATCATAATCCGTATCTTTTCCTATGTCCCCATTCTGATACTTGTCTTTCACTTGAACAAAAAACCTTAGAGCTCCATTAGCATCTTCCATTCTCCGATAAGCCAACAATGCTGTTGAATAAGTCACAGGAGTTGGACATAAACCCATATTCTGCATTACCTCAAGTACACTAAGTGCTTCTTTAGGCCGTCCTTTCTCTAAATGAATTGCCATTAATATGTTATACGTGACGATATTAGGAATCACCCCTTCATCTTCCATATCTTTGACAACCATCTCCATCAAACCAAACTCATGAGATTGCTTCAATGCACCAAGTAGACTGTTATATATATAAAGGTTTGGAGCTATAGTACCATCAGTCTCTATTTTCTTTCTCTTAAGCCATTCGTAAATAGCCACTACAGTATCCACATTTTTTTCCACACCTAAACCTCTTATCATAGATGAATACACATTAAGCGGTAGGTCTGCAAAATCCTTGAGTACTAGTTCAACTTCATCTGCAGTTTTCGCAAACTCTAAACTCAAACCCAACGCTCGAACATCCACCTTTTTACTCTTCTCCTCACCTAATAATTCACTACTACCTTGTTTAACAGAAATTTCTTCCACAACATCACTCAAAATTACCTCATCTACACTATCCTTATCACTTCTCCCTATTGCATCTTTCTCCAAAGCTAAAGCTGAAGGAATACTACAAGAATTCTTCCTCTTTGGTTGACAAATAAGATATAGTTTCAACCCATATTTTGAATTCCAACAATGAAGCTTATTATTACTAACTTCAATTGAACTCAAACAATAAACTCTCTTTCTCCTTGTTCTTGAAATATCAATACCACTTAATGGCACCAGGACACTTAATGCTTGCATTTTTTACACAAAATCTACACACAAAAAGAACAACCCATTGCTGGAAATCCTACTATACTCCAGAATATCAATATGCAATCCCACAACAAAACAAAGAGAAATTCTAGAATCAAAAACCCTTGTTGTTGTATTTTGCTGTTTGGTACTGAGTTTTTTCAGTGATACAATTACAGAAGTTGTGATGAGTCCATACCTTGATAATTGAATCCCTGAGGAGAGACTACAGAGAGTAAGCAAGTGTACAGAGTTTGGGTTTGTGGAATCGAATTGAAGGATTTCTCAATGGCGCCGGCTTACAACCATTCAAATGAAAAATGGGGACGATAAGAACATCTAAAATAACCCGAATTTGTGGACCTGGGGTGGCGTATCTCGCTCCATCATATTAGATCCGAATTCTTCCCCAACGTTTTTTATAATGACAAAGTTACCCTTTTCTAAAGGGTACGTCGTGTGGCGCTTATAGCCTGGCACTGTCGAAAAGTTGAAAAGCTTGTTTGGATAGCAGTTGAGAAGTTATTTTTCGATTTCTGGAAGCAAAAAAGTCAGAAGTTAGTTTGACAATACAATTTCAAAATGAATTCCGGAAGCAGAAAAGTATCTTTTTCTGAAGCAAAATCTTTTTGCTTCTGACTTCTGGAATCGACTTCAAAAGTACTTCTGTATCCAAACAAGCTAGAAATCATCCGAAAGATACACACCCATAAGTAACTTTTTGGAAGCAGAAAAGTAACTTTTTCTGAAGCAAAACCTTTTTACTTCTGACTTCTGGAATCGACTTGAAGAAGCAGAAGTCAGAAGGGCTTATGTATCCAAAACCAGGTGGTGGAATTAGGTCCATTGTCGTTGGCACTGTATGTTGTTGGTAAAGAAATGTCTGGGATCTCCAATTTGGTATAGGCAACCATGTGTGGCATCATGCCTATACTACAGGACTCTATTCTCTCGTCGGCTCAAGATGTTCAACAAGGTGACCCCTCGGGCCTCAACTTTCAGTCTTTTGGCAACCGTGTTCTAGATATTCTTACATTAACCCTAATAATCCTCCTAACAGATTTTCCAGAAACATGCAATTAAGGTTCAGACTTGAAAATTTCTCAAGTTTCTGGTAATATACACAATGAATAATTTCGTTGAAAACATTATGCAATTGGTAGATAAATGACTGGCTAAGAAAGGTTGAATCTTTAAGAAACTTCCCCACATGCTTTATCAGGCAGGGTGAACACGATGTTTCATATGTTACAAACACAGACAATGATAGTCGCGAAACAACTATTCCCACCTGTAGAGCTGAAACCAACTAGATGACCGTTGCCACGGTGGAAGGCCGACCGAAAAAATTAACGTACCATAATATGTCGGCAAACATCCCAACCCCAAGCTTCGAATCAATGAACTTTGAAGCCCAACATTGTGGTCCATTTGAGATTTCCAAACATCATTAATTGTTTATTAAAAAAAAAAAAAAAAAAAACATCATCAATTGATGTCGGTTTGATATAAAGCCAGAGTTAAATCATTAAATCATTGCAAAAAAAAAAGCAAGACGTGGTAAATTTGGGGCAGGGTGCCTTAGTCCATGTGTGGTGCTGCATGGGCAGCAGGTGTGAGAATTTATCACTGGGTATATATTGATATTGTTAACTAATTGGTTTGTTTGTTTCTTAAACAAAATTCAGGAAAAAAGTTTGATCTCGCACTGCTAGATCAAACTTGATCTAGCAGCGTGCGGGCCGTTGGATGGCCAATCCAACGGCCACGATGCTTCGATTCATCCCGTGCGGGAATGCCATTGTGCGCGGGTTTTTTCATTTCGCACGGGAATGCATCAGGGCCGTTGGATTGGCTCATCCAACGGCCCACGCGCTGCTAGATCAATTTTGATCTAGCAGTGCGAGATCAAAATCGCGTTCCAAAATTCACTTCTTGTCCCTCACTTTCTTTTCTTTTTTTCTTATCCGATGGAAACTTTCTCAGTGGACTCGACAGTACGCGTTTTTTTTTTTTTTTTTTGGTAGAGTAGTATAAGTGTGTAATTGTAGATGGAAAGAAGATAAAAACAATGATGATAGCAACAATGGCTGCACAACCTACTGTGCTAGAAGAAATGGATTTATTTTAGAGTAAATTGTTGATAGCATCAATCTTTTCTTATCTCAAATCATTTTAATTTATTTATCTATCCAATCGATTGATGAAAGTTTTGAAGAATTGGGTACTCTATGGGCATGTTCAATTTCTGATTTCAAGAATGAATTTTTAAGTTTTCTTCTTGGCTTGATGAAGAACGAGAGAAACAGATCGAAAGTCTATGCTTTATGGTTTGGAATTGAAGATTTTACAGTGTAATTGATTAACTCACCGGGTCGGAAACAAAGCTGAAACGGAGGTGTGAGTGACATCGCTTGACTCTCACCGAGTTAGTAGCGAGTTGAAAAGGGGGGGCGCGTTTACATTACGGTGGAAATAACCCAACCATCAAAGTTCTAGGCTGATGGATCATGTACGGTTACCCGACCCGTTATTCCATCTTCCAACCCGCGTTGAAACCGGTTTTGATCCGAAATCTCTGCAACTTTAATGTTTCTTCCTGATTAGAAATTGTTCCGTAATTTATTGAATGTAATCTGATAAATGGGGTTTTTGATGAACTTAGAACTGATAATATGTTAATTTGCTTGTATTTGATTGAAATTGATCATCAGTTTGTTTGATTTTTGATGCTTGATTGATTTTTTACCAAATTTCGTTCCTGACAGTTGATTTTTGATTGATTTTTGATCTTGTTAGATCATATTTAAGCATTTCAGAATAATGGGTTTACAGTAATCATTGTATTGTAGAAGAAATTGCAAAAAATTTCATGAAAATCGATTGAAAATCGATCAAATTTGATCAAATTGTGATCAAATTTTCAATTTCGTTCCTTACAAATAATTGTTCCTTACATCTAATTTCGTTGATGACAAAATACATGGGAGTCACCATATAGAAGGCCTCCCTAAAGGTCGGCCAATAATTGTCACTACTGGGGAACACCTGAGTTCTGCATTGGTTCTCCCATGAGACCAGGTTCTACAGCATCCTGAGATTGAGAATTGGAAAGGATTTCGTCAGAAGGGAAAAAGATTAGTTCAAGGTCTGACCAGGATCTATCAAGAATAAGACACATTACACATGCACACTAAACCATGCACTTGACTACGAAGAAATCACAGAGATAATACTTGGCTGATAACTCGTGTTCACGGAGTAAAGTGTGACAAGCAGTTTCTACAAATGAACCACCTTAAAATTTAAAGTATGCGCCACAATAATAATTGTAAATGATCTATTGAGATGATACATCACAGAAAAACTTGAAGTGAATCTGCTAAAACAAGACGTCCAATATATTTTTCGGGCAATGTATCGTCTATAGTTAGTTTAAAGAATGGCAGCAGTTTCTCAAGAGACATAAATATGAATTGGACAGAACTAAAGCCATACCTGTCCTTGAATTTGCTGATGTGGCTTGGACCCATGCATAGGGTTGTGGTTACGACATTCGAAAGTACGGCTCTTTCAGATCAAGTTTGCATGAAGACGTCTGAAGTATTCCTCCTTGTTCAGCACCAGCACCCCACATTTTAGCTTCAGAAAGTTAAAAAAATGCAAGAGTTGGGGTTAACTTTTCACCATCCCTGACAACAGTAAAAAGGAAAGGATGTTTTTAGTGCCCCACCTGACATAGTTAAATACATGGTATAACTCTGAGCATTGTGAGCAACCATACGAAGAGTTCCAGTAATCTCTTGTCCAGCCATGACATATATTGGGTGAGACAAAACACAACGGAGCTGGTACCAATGGGTTGTGGGTGCACCAGAGGCTGCGGTAAGCCCTCGTTTTACAGTACTGCACATTCACTTTAGCTGTTAGCATCAACCTCATCACAGAACCTTCTCAAGAAAAATAAGCAAAAAACACAGCATGTTGAACATGAAACAAGAACAAGAATACAGAAATCCATGTTCTTAACAAGAAAAGAAAGTGATACCTTCCATCAAACAAAACATCAAACCAACAAGCCAACCCATGCACTCTAGTGCCAACAAAGGCAACCAAGCTTAGTGGAATTTTAATTTCATAGAGCTCTTCTTCCTAGAAGATAAAAAATGTAAGTAACAGTGACTAATAAAAATACAGCAGTACATGAAAAAAAAAAGTACAACCTCTTTACACATTCACAAATGTCAGAAAGCAAATTCAGTTCAAAACCAAAGAGAGATTGGACCATAATAGATCAGCCGTATGAGTTGGTATAACCATAGATAATTTGTTATTACCTTGTGAGAAAGAAAATCTAGTGGGTGGCATATAGACAGAGCAACCAAAAATCTTGGATCAAAAGCATCAACAACAGGCTGCACAAATAGCAAGTGAGAATCCAAATTGATGTTAGGAACTACGAATATCACAGACAATATTATACATCAGCATATCATGATCATATAGTACAGCCACAACCCACCGGAAAAATATTAACGAAGGGTGCAGTATTCCATTTCAAAAGTAAGATATTTTTTCCATATTCAACACAGTATCGTGTTACATGGAACTACCAGTCACAATATCCTTTTCGTTCAAGTGGTTTAGTTCATCATCTAAACAGAACATTTTAAGAAACCATTCCCATAAAGAAAATCTAACCTCTAATCTAACGTGAAAGCATATATAATTTGGTTTTCGATATGAGAAAATTTCACAGGTACGAAGTAACACCTGAGAAATGTGTCCTTGAAATGCAGATCCATTCAAAGATGTAAGATCAACACCATAATAGTTTTGCTGCTGCCAGAAGAGAGCCTAGAATAGAAAAAACAGATACAATCAGAAAAATTAACAGAAGATGTTGTAAATCAACAGAAGCAGCCAAATGAACAAGAAATGGGAAAATGGTACAAACTGTGTTGCACCACATACAAGCCAAATATAGCGTATGGAACTTAAAGAAGAATGTATAGAAGAAGAACTAGTTACCTTATTTGCTATTTCAACATACAAATACTCATCGCTGAATGGAGCCAAGTGTATCCTACAGCAGTTTTCGAAAAGAAAATGAATACTCGAAACTAGAGAACCATCAAATACTTTAGATCAATCACATAATGCTCAAAAGCTATGAAATACCCCAAATGAGTCACTTCTGAAATGGGATTCTCGAGAAAAAGCACATCGGTGAGTTGAAAGTGCAATGCAAATATTAAATTTGATACCATATCAACAATTATCAAGAGTTTGTATTATGCTGAAGTACTAGAGACACATCTGAAGCAAATGCTGGTGGAAGGGTCAACAAATTGCTTAAGAGTAAGAGAGAAAACTGACACCGAGGCACTGTTTACACTAAATTTGACACAAAAACTGCAAACGATGCAAACCACCCCAATCAACGGGGTAAGTGGTCAAGTGACTGTCTATGCAAACAAATTTGTTAAGTACCCAATGTATCAATCTGCATCAGCAAATTGAGTCTTCCAAAAGATGTAGTAGTCACCTTCCATTTGTTGGAAACATTTTTCCATTTGGAACAAGGAATCTATCTATAGCAATAACATATGACTCCAGCATTTTTTTTCATTTACCAGTAAGGTACCTAGAAAAATCAATGGACATACACATGTTAAGTAATTGAAACGTAACTGAAGGTGACACATACTTCCTCTTGCCAATCACCTAAGTTGATGAGGCAAGAAACTTACCCATGGGCTCAGGGATCAAGATATCTGCCTTCAGGCAGCTCTACTTCCTCAACTTTGCCTTTGATCACCTGTAAGAACAGCCAAACATAACCCACGGGGAAAACAAAGTAGGATATGCTCTTACGCGGAAGGTAGAAAGAAAGTACAAAATCAGCCCACTTCCGACGAAATACACATACCATTATTCGGTCACCGAGTGATGGATTTCCAGCAATATAACTACACGCAGATTCAGATGCCTCCACGGCATACACATGTTTAGCACCAGCCTAACCAAGAAAGCATACAAGAAATTCAAGATGTGTCAGAAAATTCCGCATAAGAGATCCAAAACATGCTGGATGACGATGTAAATCTCTAACAGTACATGAAACAGAAGTGGAAATATCACACATAACATGATAAGCAGAATTTACCGTCTTAAGGATTTGAGATACCTGAGCAGCAAATACTGAAAGAAATACCACTACCAGCACCAACATCTACCACCACGCGGCCAGTAAAGTCTGCACAATTCTCAAGGACTGCTGCATAATCTATTCCTGAAGCAAGAATAACAATTTACGATGTCAAAACAGTATCACATTGCCTATAAACTATGACGGTAAATAACAAATACGCTCAATGTGAAAACAATGTGACTTCACGAAAAACTATATTTTATTCCGATATTAAAAACGATAAGCTAGTATAGTCGAAAAAACTTATTCGCAGGCAATTAACGCCTGACGCCGTACAAGTATGAAAAGGGAAGGAAGAAAAGAATCAGTCTGTTAACATAACCTGTCCTCCCATAATCCTGTAGCATGTTTTGCTGGTGCAGCAGTTGACTGTAGTAATGGAAGTACATTTTAGCAGAAGCTGCCTCAATTTTGTCATCCAACTTGCTTCTGTGGCTACGGCTGTTCCATCTTCCAATCGGGATCCTGAAAAAGCTAATTGACACACAATCATTACACGCAATGAAATGTTTCAGTTCTAGCACAAAACAATAGAACTACCCCTAACCTAATGTTCCATCTTCTATCACTAATGTCTTTAACTACCCATTACCTATGTTAGAGTTTTCGATCATAACACGTGAGTTTAACAGTACAATATATTTTCAATCAACCACATTAGCACACGGGATTAGGAAAACAAAAATTCCAATTATATACATCACTTCCCCATTATGAAATTACTTTCAATGGATCCTTTATAGCCACGCCAAGCCGTCTCATATTAAGCCTTTCTCAAACTCCAAAAAAAAAAAAAACAAAAAAAAAAAAAAACAAAAAAAAAAAATACTGACCTGACCAGATAGGAGATATAAGGCACTGCATAAATGAGTCCAGGAGGTTAAGCAAATTTAGCTGCAGCCTGAGAGGGTACCATTTAAAACAACAAAAAAACAAAACCAGAGCAAAAGTACTTAATCACTTCACTTTCACCAGGATGCTCAGTGTTTCAAGTTCAGACTCTTTATATCCGGATGGTTCTCCAGGTTTAAGGATGCCAAAGATCAGCTGAAGCCGTATCACCAATCAAACATACACCACTCAAGGAATTTCAACCCTGATATTGCTCTTATGACTCCAAGCATTCGTCCCAAAACAAAACAGTAAAAGGAAAGAATTTAAATTGGAGGTTTCAAATCAGTTTTTATTCCTTCGCAAATGACATGAATGGGCAATACCAGTCATATTTAAAAACTTCAAAAGGCATGCCCCAGTCAGTACATACACTGCATGCTCACGCAGACAAAATGGGTAAGCTGTAAGAAAGTAGACTCCTGCTCAGAATTATA
>JAJJMA010319340.1:0-14132 GCA_023529015.1 Papaver nudicaule
TCGTGAATATGTCTAAGGTATTGCAGGACTAAGGTCATTTATCTAACTGGATTACTGTTACCTCACTCATTTTTAGTTGATGTATGATGTGGGAAAATTAGATCAACAATTGCAACTTCTTACACTGAAACCCCATATAATATTTTGGTTAGTTTTGCTGATGATGGGTACCTCTCCACCCACATAAAGGTCGATCCCAAACTTGATACCTGTTTATCCTGTAGATTGACCAAGAAAACCCTAATGGCTACCTACATGAACCAATCTGAGATCATTATCCTACATGAGGTGGTTCGTGAGTGTATATGGTGAAGGTCTATCATTACACAATTGAGGGACGTGTGGTTTGAGTTCTACCACTAAAGAGCCAACTTGCATTTACGAATATAATGCAGCTTGCATCAAATAAATCAAGCAAGGGTATATCAAGGGTGATAACACAGCGTATTTCACCGATGTTATTTTACAATCAGCAGCAACAATGTCTTCTAAAAGCGTGGCATAATTATTTACTAAGTCGTTGTCTAAGTCCACATTTGAAGAACATGTGAGAAGTATATTACTAAAAGAAACTATCTAAACTCCCATGATTACATGTGAAAGGTATAAGACTAAATGAATTGTCTGATTCACATGATTGCATAACTGCAGAGGACTAAGAACTTGTCTAACTGCATTGGACTAAAGGAAGTGTCCCACAATATTGGACTAAAGAAATTGTCCAAACTCCCATGACTGTATTGGACTAGAGAAATTGTCCAGCGTCAGGGGGAACATCAAGTGGTACATTGTACTCTGTTTCCCTTCACTGAGGTTACTTTTCCCCACAGGGTTTTGTTACTAAGCAAGGTTTTTAATGAGACAACTATAATACTATAAATGCAATCGAAAGTAATCAGGGGGGGGGGATGGTGGACTTATAAGTCATCACCTATATTCACTTTCGAAAAGCTCGTGACAAATGAAACTGTCTAGAGACTACCCTGAATGTAATCAGGGGGAGATGCCGACATCAGGGGAGGATCGAAGGATATGATGTCGACATATTTTGATTCGAAATGTGAACTTGTGCTGTATTCTTTTTTCCCTTCGATCGAGATTAGTTTTTCCCACAGGGTTTTGTTACTCGACGAGGTTTATAGTAAGACAACGTCAACAACTACACCTAGCTATATGCTGAATGTTGAAGACTTGAACATTGGATTGACATTGCTGAACATCGCCGAAATCAAAGAAAAGAACACGATAGTATGTCAAGCGCAACAACTTCCGGCAAGAAGCAAGAGTGTTATTCAGCATCAGCAAAGGCGTACTTCTGTACTTATCGCGTTGTACTCTTTTCCCTTCGTCAAGGTTTTGTCCCACTGGGTTTTCCTTGTCAATATTTTAACGAGGCAACATGTGCGAGTCTAACTCTGTTCTAAGTATTCTTAATATTGTACTCTTTTTCCTTAGTTCAGGTTTTGTCCATTTGGGTTTTAATGAGGCAATTGACTTAGACACAATGGTCATCGACGAGAAAGCTACATCTGAAGAACTAATTTTGAAGCTACAAGAAGTCACCGACCAACTTCAGCAGAGAAGCTTACCAAGACTCAAATGTTATACTCTTTTTATTTTCAAGGTTTTGTCCCACCGGGTTTTTCCTTGTTCAAAGTTTTAGTGAAGCAACACATTTGAAGTTTTACTTTTGAACCGCACAAGGGGGAGTGTTGTAGGGCTTATGGCCCATGGATGTGCGGTCCAATAGAGAAATAGGGTTTTCCTTTTACTTGTATATAAAGGATACTATAACTATGTAACCTTACACATCTATCAATAAGATTTCTCCCTTTCTCCACCTATTTTACTTCTTTACATGGCTCCAATGCTATTTTTATTTTTATTTTGATAAAATAAAGACTCATTGAATCACCAAACCAATACCAAGTTGGTTAGTAACATAATCAAAAGAGGCATCAACGTTTATCTTTGTGATTCCCTATATTGGAGGCTTCCAGTTTGAGTTATTAAAAGATGCATTAGGGATAACAGATGAATGAAGATTTCGGGTATCAAACAGTGACGTGCATTGTGAGCCATAATAACTAAATATATATAAAGAACTATGAGGGTTTAGAGTACTCCCTTGGTAGACAGTATCCGCCTGTCTTTCCAAATGATCCATGCTCAGGTCATCAGAGTGACAAGAAGCTTATCATTCTCCAACACCGCAGAGTCAGTGAACTAAGATGTTACCCATTCTAACACTGATATGCATACATGCCTGACAATATCAATGTTCACATTTATTCCTTTCCAAACAGCTCTAGCATGCCTATAATCCAAAAGTAGATGCTCCATTGTCTCCTCTCGATGACCACATAGTGTTAGAGCATTGCTCGGTTAAACCCACTGGCGTTACTATCTCAAGTCAGTTGTCAAGTTTAGTTGACAAAAAAACAATCCTTAATGAAGTCTACAATATTAATTCGGACTAGGATATAATAGGTATTGAGACGAAGAACGATAAAAGACTGAAGACCGGAGCGTCCACATGTCAAAAGGTAAATGACTCTCTTGGATTCTTTTCATTCTACATTTATATCTATCGTTACATAATCATCACTCATTGGAACTAATACCTATGACGGTAAAAATACATTGTTGTACGTATACACCTGAGGAGAATTAATTCCAACATAAATTGTGAAAACTACCATTGACCTTAAAAGGTCATCATCTTGTAGTGTATGAATGGACGAATCTAACGAGCCAAGAATCACTCAATTCTGTTATATAACGAGAAGTTATGAGTGATTTAGTATTTGCTGAAAAACAAACATGAACGCGTTCATGTGCTCGAAAAATATGTTTTTGAATTCTCAGAAACATATGAACGCGTTCACCGTAGGAAAACGTGACTAACTCTTTTTTAGTCAAGTTTTTGACGTCTAGTCTCTTGAGCACGGTCTATACTTGGACCAAAGTAATTAGTGGACTTGTTTTCAAGCTCACGAACTTTCTTGAGCCCAAAGTTAACATTGCTTGAATCTTAAGCAATCTAGCTTGGTCATTCGCTATATACAGATGACTTATGTAGCACAAAAAGATCATCCCTTTGAAAACCATTGTGTGTGCTGCATAAGGTTGTTTACTTTTCTTCACGAACACGAGTGAGATTAAAAGACTTTTTTTGGGATCAAAAAGCACAAGTCTCTATCTTCTTAATAGTTGTAAATCTTGTATCTAGGGTTATCATAATTCCTTGTCTATTGCTCCAAGAACATTCAAGGATTATCGGTTAGAAACCCTAGATTTGATTAAATCACAACCTTAGATCGTATATCAGCTTAGGTTGGTTCGAAATCTAGTTTTGAAAGATTTAATCAACGATAGAAAACTTCGACGGCTGCACTTGTGTTATAAGTCCTAGAAGTTTTACAAGTTTTAATCTAGACCTCGTGTTAAGATCAAACATGTGTGGTAGAGATAATTAGGTTGCGTTCAACCCTAATCTAAATTAGGATTCTGAACGTATAAAACTTAGTTATACAGTCGGGTTTCTGAAAGAAGGAATAAATCCTAATTGTAAGAGTTTGCTTTAATAACTTATTGTAAGTTCTTTGAAGAAAATTAAAGATTTCCATTACTCATCTAAAGGAGATCATCTTTCGTATTCTCTGTTGAAAGACGGATTGAGTACAAACCTTTCGTATTCTTTGTTGAAAGACAAATCGAGTACAACTAGGCGTCCTGTTAGCGACAGGGTAGCGCTAGTCTTCACGAAGGACTGTGGAGCAACTCCTATGCCTGTAAACGACGTCAGCTAGGGGAATCAAGTGCGTAGGCTTCTACTGAAGTCAAGAGACGTTGTAGCACAACGGTACTGAGTTTCTTGGAGGGTTAATTCAATCTCGATACATTCCAGTCTGAGTCTGATAGTAGGCTAGCTTCTGTATTCTCTTAATATTACGTGTGTTCAAAACTGGACTATGTCCCGGGATTTTTCTGTTGGTTATAGTTTCCTCGTTAACAAAACTTCTGATGTCTTGCGTTACTTTTATCTTCCGCATTATATTATCTCTGATCAATATAATTAAAGTATTGCAATTGTTATACATTGATTGAACCTTTAAGTGCATCAATCTCCCTGAGATTAACGAGAACTTGTTCTTGCTCAGATTCAGTTCTTGAATAAAGAATTCAACTGAGGTTACTTGAGTATTGATTTGTGAGATCGTTCAAGTAAAACAATCAACATACATTCAAGAAATTAAAAGTTGGTGGTGTACCTTGGTATCCCCTCCTTTTTCACATACACCATATTGTGTTTCTCTGTGCACATTATGAAAATCTAGTCTACACCTGGTAGGATTAACCTCTCTAATGCACTTCAAGATGAATAGATTAATTCGATGAGGTAATTGGCATTCCCACAGTAGTTTCCAAATTGCTGAATCAAGTGTTCCTCCTCTGACAATGACATCAGTGGTAGTAGATGCAAGCTTATTATATGTAATCTTGACTAAGAAACTTCCATATTTTGATGGCATTCATATCATCGTTTTCTCCTTACTCTTATCTATGAACATTGACTTTGTGTTGTTTGAACATCAAACAATTGATCGAGCAGAGGGACATTCCATGAATGAGTATGAGTATATATAACTCACACACATATTCATAATGAGTAGCAAGATTCCCGTAGAGTGGTGGATGAAGCAGACCTGTCACCCATCTTTCTAGCCAAATCTTTGTCTTCCTACCATTATTGATCTCCATGAAGTAATTATGTTGAAGGATTTTTCAGCCTTTTTCCATACCATTCCAGACCCAAGAGATGTCAGTGGAAAAAAGTTATTTGATGTCTCAATTCCCCCTATGGAAAGAACTTAGATTTTAGCAATTGAAACCATAATTATTGGGAATTATTGCACAACCTCCAAGCTAACTTGGTGAGTAATGCCAAATTTAGCTTTTCCAAATCTCTGAATGCCAGCCTTCCTTTTTTTTTGGTGCACACAACTTACTCCATGAATGTAAGTTAGCCCCTCTGTTAGATTTATAAACTTAAAAGAACTTTCTTTTAATTGATTCAAGTTTATCCAACAGAGTAATGGGTATCCTAAAAGTGCCCATTTGGAATAGTGGAACTGAGTTAGGTACATGCTTAACCATTATGACCTAGCCAGCTTGAGTGAGTGACTTAGAATACCACCATGCAAGTCTGTACTCAACACTTTCTTTAATTGCTGCAAATGCATCTAGTTTGGGGTGACCAAATAGAAGTGGTGAACCTAAATATTTTTCTTTTGAACTCATTGTTTTGACACTAGAATATCAGTGAGTGTTGCAACTATATCTGGATATGTATACTTAAATGAACTGAGAATTTATCAAAATTTATTAGCTGACCTGATATGTCACTATAATCATCTAGGATAGAAAGTAAATTGTAAACATAAGATAAGTTTGCTTGAGTGAAGATCAAGCAGTCATCTGCAAATAGCAAATGTTTGATGGCTGGTGAAGATGCAGCCACTTTACCTGAAACTGTGGAGTCTTGCATAGATTGATGGAGTTGTCTGTAAAGATATTCCATAGCTAGAATGAAAAAAAAATAGTATGATGCCGCTTGAAGGATGAAAAACCTCACAAGGTGAGCCCTTAAGAACAACTGATAGAGTAGTAGAGCTAATGCATTGTTGAAATAGCTCACACCACTTATCACAAAAACCAAAACACTTGAGCAGCTTGATGAGAAAATTCCACTCCAACCTGTCAAATGTTTTTGACATATCTAATTTCAAAGCCATCCAGGCAATCTGACCTCTATTTTTCTTCATTGAGTGAACAATTTCTTGTGCGATCACTTATCATTCTGCCTGAAACATAAGCATCTTGATAAGGTGATACAATTCTGCTCGTCAAAGTCTGCATTTTGTTGACCAAGATTTTTTATATAATCTTTTGGGAAGTATTACACAAGCCAAAAGGCCTGTAATCAACTACAATGATGGCCTTTTTCTTCTTAGTAATTAGAGAAATGTAAGTCTTGTTTAAATCCTTTGACAAAAAGAACCTCTCAACCATCTCACATACATCATCTCCCACTATGCCCCACTGACTCTTGTAAAACTCTGCTTGAAAACCTTCTAGAACAGGTGCACTCCAACTCTCCTTACTCTTAAGAGTTTTATGAATTTCCTCACTGTCTGGAACTCTAATCAGTTCACCATTTTTTGGTTCTGAAATTAATGAAGGAATAACATCGAAAAGTTTGTCTTCAAGCACGAATTTGTTGAAGTACTAATGGTCTTGAAATGTGAAGTTAAATATTGTGCAATATCATCTCTTGTATTAAGCCTAACAACATAGTTTTTTGTTGTACACGCAGTTAATGAGTAACTTTGTTGATCATATGTAATACTCTTAAAGAAGGGTTTGAGATATCAATCGGGGTCTAATTTATAGTTAATGCACTTATGTTTGGCCTTCGTTGTTTGTGTAGGTGTGACATTCATGTTATTATGTTGCCAAATTTTTTGTAGTGAAGTTTTAAATTGTAGATTAGCAGTTCTCAAATGTTTGTAAAGTTGTTGCATTTCATGTTCTAAGTTTATAGGACGATGGGTAGTTATACGAGTTTTTTCTTCTTTCTTGGAATCTTGGATAATTAGTTATAGAACATAATAGATTGTTCTTGAGTTTTGGCAAGGTTACCCAAATAGAAGAACCCATCGTGATCAAGGAGATTTGAATCCTGCGGCTTTTCTGGTTAACCTACAATTTGAAGGAATATCGTACCATGACTTACAACTGAGAATTGGGAGCACAATTACACTCCTTCCAAATTAGATCGGCAAATTGGCCTTTTGCGAAGGAACCCGGTTAAATGTAACTAATTTAGGCCACAAACTCATCGAAGCAAAGATTGTATCGGGAGACTTAGAAGTACGCATCCCAAGGTTAAATGTCTCAAAATATACCAAACTAATAAATTTAAGTTTAAAAGAAATCTGTTTTTCAATTGAAAAAATAAAATAATTAGTAGCATCAAATTCAGAGAGGAAATTTACGATTTGTAATGATTGATTTTAGAAGTTCATGCATTTTTTAGGTTTCAGGGGCTCTCAGCCTATGTTGATTTCTTCACTATGACTCATTTTTTAAATTAAATTCGGTTCAATCTCATGTGGGCCACCAAAAGCACGATTTTTTTTTAAAGGGTCCCGGTGCCGAAGGCACACGAGCGGTTGACGCTAGGCCTAAGGCCTGGCGATACCCTTGTTTCGCAATATAAAAAGGTGCACTTAGTAATTGATATCTTCCATCACTCTCCCAAGGGTTCTTGATCATCGTCGACATATCGTCGCATAACTGCTATCTTAATCAGCCATGGCTACCTTCCCAGAGGATCATCGTCGACATACTTTCTAGGTTACCAGTGAAATCCCTTTCTTGGTTTAAGTGTGTATCCAAAGATTGGTGAAAACTACTCTGAAACCCTAAGTTTATCAAAATGCATTTGAAATATGCTAGGAAACCAACCAAATTGCTCCCATGCTTAGAACTGGTTATCTCCACTTTATAGATTTTGGTTCATCGTCACTATTTCTATTCAATGATGGTACTGAGGTAATGTACCCATTCAAATTTAAAAATTGGGGTGATTAATTATTTGGTACGTCTGATGACTTAGTTTGCATTCCCCTTATGAAGATGTTTTTTGTATCTTCAATCCGTCTACCAGGGAGTATAAGAAATTCCAACTACAGAAATCCAGTTTCCTGAGAAATTCACTTTTGTTCATAAAATGTCTTATGCGTTTGGATATGACTCCAAGATTGATAATTATAAAATGATTAGAACTGTGAATTTTGGTGATGAGGATGATAGTTGTGAAGTTAGGGTTTATGCATTACGGAAAGATTCTTGGAAAAGCGTAGGGTTTATTCTGTATCATTTGTCTTATGGAAGAGCACCTGGTGTGCTTGGTAATGAAGCTATTAAGTGGATTGCAAATCCAGTTGAGTCTGATAGAAAAGTTATTCTTGCTTTTCATATTTCCAGTGAGATGTTTCATGAACTACCTCAACCCAAGTGTTTGAATAAGGAGTTTTGTGTCAGTGTTTGTGGTTTCAAAGGCTTGCTTTTCTTACTGGGTAATAATTATATGGTTCACATGGATATTTGGGCGATGAAGGAATATGGGGTTAGTGATTCTTGGAATAAACTATTCAGGATTTCCCAACCGACTGATATCAGATCATTTGAGTATGTGAGGCCAATAAAATTGTTATATAATGGTGAGGTTCTGCCAGAGAAGGATAATAAAACTATAGTTATATATGACCTGAAGCATCTAAGAGTTAGAACCCCGTGAGGTTCTGGGGATTTCCCAGTGGTCGGAGAAAGATATTTATGTGAAGAGCTTAGCTTCAGTTTATTCGGGTACGTACGTGGGACAACACCAAACAGAGGGCGCATGAGGAAACATAAACAAGGGTGAGAAGAAAAATAAGAAGAAGAAAATCAAACAAAGGTGAATATTTACCTTTTAGCTGTTCTCATGCTTCTTGTATTCCCGGATGACATTCATAGATTTGTCTTTGTTATTCCAGGGCTGAAGTTGGCCCTTGTCTGTTTTATAAAGTAACAGAAGCGGAGGAGCTGCATCGTAGAAATATGGTAAAGTCTTTTTGAATAATTGAATTGCTTAACTTTTTCAATTTTACAGTATGTTCTCCTGATCTTTGAGCACCACACTTGATCTCTGATTAATTGAATTTGACAAGGTTTCTTTTGGATACCCGTTAACTCCGTTAGTTTTTGATGTATTAGTTTGACCATTGATACATCTTCTTCATAGCATAAATGACATTATTTTTGGATAGATTCTTGTAAATATCCGTCTTCCTTGAATTTTTTACTATTAGTTAAGAAAACATTTTATACATGTTGGAATCGAGTAGATATTGAAGTTTCATCTTGTATATGTGATTTGCCAAATAAAATCAATTTTTCTCCTTTCACCTTTATACTATTTTGCATTTCCTTCGATCATAATGATTGTCTCTCTATGCTTTATGTTAGGGCACTATGTGCGGTTGAACCCACCGATGCTGGCATGTGAAGTTGGTTGTCAAAGTTAGTTGAGCAAAACTCAATACTTGATTTAAGTATACTAAAGTCAGTTTCACACTAGGGTTAGATTAGGATGTTGAGACACGGATCGAAGCAATCTGAAGATCAAAGATGGAGAGGAAGTGTGGAATCTACGAGGACTTTTCTAAAGGTAGTACAACTTTGATTCGATGAACATCTATTACCTTTTCTAGCATCCGAAATTTAGTAGAGAGTATGACTATAATGGAAAATTGAAGAAAAATATCCTTTCCAAGATTTGATTCATCTCGATGATGATCTTGAGAGTGATGATCAAGTTCTATTTGATTGAGCTTAGGATATTCGGACTTTACAATTGCATCATTGAGTTAGTACAATCTAAGTTTACTTATTTGGAAATTGAAGTTAGCTCTTCTAGACTCACGCCAACCTTTCTTTTTAGGTTCGCCAACCTATGTGGGCAATTTACTAAAGGTTCTCCAATCTTTGCATTTGAGTTCACCAACCTAACAAGATTTTTAGGCTTTGGTTTGCCAATCTTTGCAACTAGGTTCGCCAACCTTTAGATTGTAAGTTGCCATGAATTAATTCGAAAGAGCTCATTATTAGGAAAGACTTATCTGAGGAAACAAGTCTATTCTTGCCATACTTAGAGAGTTTGTGTAGGTATAAAATCTGCATAGAGATTTTACACCAAACAGCCATGAAGATCGTTCATACAAATACCAATTAGATGATTACGAGGTTCAACACAATGCTTCGAGATTGACTTGTATGAGAATAAGTAAAGTGGAGATCTTAACATTCATAGAACTTATATTTCACTGATTACACTACATGAGAATTATGCTTCAAATACCTGAGGAGATACTAACCTAATCCCACTCACACGCCTTAGACTACACAAAAAATCCAACCCTTACAATGGCGTTCGAGCTCGCCTTATATAGACTAGGTCGAAAGTGGATTACAACTAATAAGACAAAATACTCAATCGTGGATGTTAGAGACTGTCGAGTAGGTCGGTGGTCTTCAGAATGTCTTCAAGGTATTTTGCCAATTCTCAGAATCTTTCCTTCGAAGCTAGCTATTTCCTCTATATCTCGGGGCGTTTCCTATCTCGAAAGTACTTGTTTTTAGGCCCTCGGTGTCTTCCTTCATCGTGTCATCGATTGTTAATAGATGCTTCGAGCTAAGCTTCCCATACCGAATGGTTGTCGAGTGTCTTATTGGTTTTATACCTCTACAGTTTGCCTCTTTCCTTTCCTAGTAGCGAAGATGCTCGGGAAGGAAATGTTTTACTTCGATACCTCCTTCGTGACACGTGCCCCACTACATGCTTGAAGTGATGTTTCATGGCACGTTTTGCATGTCCCCGAGATTTTAGCTACCTTTTGACCTTCTGACTGATAGCGCCGGTTTCCCTCTATTATTTAAGTTTTATTTCTCCCTTTAAAAAACTTTAGCCCTTTCGTACTCTTCTTCTCTAGCTCCGACGTCTTGGTCCTTCCGAAACCCTAAGATCAATCTTTCGATCAAGCGCTTCTTCAGCAAAATTCTTTGTTACCCCTTGCTTTGCTTTTCCTATCATCCCTTAAAGACAAGTCTTTTCCCATTTCTACGATCTTTCAAGCTTTCAATCTCCCTACCTCTACAACTTCCGGCGCTGGCAAGACTCTTTCTTTTCCCTTCTTACTCTGTTTTCTTTCTCATGGCTTCTCCTTCTAAAATCGAGGCTCTTATCTCAAAGATGAAAAAAATTGGGCTTCAAACCTGATTCTTTTGATATAGAGGCCGTTAATACTCCTGGCGGCCTGCTGACTCCTGAACTAGTCGAGAAATACCAATGTGGCGAGAATAAGCTTTTAATTACATCTCATCAAATTTTTGCTGGACTGAGTCCCCCATTCTGTCATCCATCTAACCCTTTATTTCTTGAAATCCTTTGTTCTCTTCCTAGTCCCCGAGGGATAATGCAGCTTACCTGTAGCTCGATTCAGCTAATAAACGAGTGGGTTTCTAATTCCGAAGATAATTCTGAGGCAGGCTCAGTGGCGAAGTATTATTTTACTACTGAGAACTTTTTTCTTCGTTTCGAACCCTTTCTGACTCTCGACAACGAGGCTGCTCCTTGGGGTGTTCGATTCAGACCTGTAAAAGGTAAGGTGAACATAATCCCGAAGTTTCTTAACTATTCAAACTATTCAGTGGACGAAGATTGGTTCTCGGAGCCTGTGCTGCTTACTGGTCCCATTCTTCGAGGTTGGAAAGACGCATGCCTATTTTTTCCTCGGACGGAGTTCGAAGCAGGTCATCAGTTCTCGACTCAGCATCTATTTACTATTCACTTCTCTGATGAGGAGAAAGAGCTGTCTCGCCAGGCTTTACAAAAGGGTAAAGGTGTTTCTGAAGATGTTCCAAGGAACTTAAAGCGTGCCCGCGCAGGAGAGGAGACTAGGGATCAGGTAACAAATACTAACTAGTTTGGAATATGTTTTGTTAAAGTATGAATACTTGCCTCTGTTTGTTTCCTGAGGAAGACGGATTTTCTCCTGCAGGGGAGGGCTATTAGTTGTCCTGGTAGTTCGAAGTTCCCACCTGCTCCGAGCTTCGCTGGCAAGCACGTCCAGCCGTATACCGCCAAGAGATTTAAGGAAACTTCGAGGGAATCATAATCCCAGTGAATTTTCCCTGGAGGTTTCATTTCGCTTTAAGGAAACTTCTGATCCATTGCATTATCCTCTTGATCCTAAGTTCTGCAAGAAGTTAGGTGATATGTTTGGGGGCAACTGTCTTGGAGAGAATTGTGACCCTCGTAATCCTCCTTTTTCTTATGAAGAAAGTCTCGCTATGCTTCAAATGGTGAGTATGATGCTAGTCTTGTGTTTTGATGCCTTTTCTTAAGTTAAGCTATGCTGATGTTCTGTTATTTCATGTGTCGGGTCTCTTAGGTTACTCCTTTGGCTTATTTAGCGAAGCTGAGTATTTTGAGCGGAAGTTTCTTCGAATGCAAGAGGACCTTGCCGAGGAAAAGACTTGCAGTGCTCGCGAGAAGATGAGCTAATAGGTATGAATTTGCATCATGTGACTTTGCTGTCCTTCATAATTTTTTATGCTGAAACGCTTGTTATCATTGCTTTAAAAAGGAGAATTAAAAGAGGAGAAGAAAAAGCTTCACCAAACTAGCTTAGCTCATAGTACTTATTCCCAAGAGAGTCGTAAGTATACCAATGTTGCCTACGAGGTTGACAAGGGTCGTCGAGATGAAGTCGAGCGGCTTACGAGAGAGAGGTTTGAAGCTCGGGATGACCAGGACTATTATAAGAAGAAAAGGTTGGAAGCTGAGGGTCTTTTAGCCGAGGAGAAGAGAAAAAGATTTAAAACGGATCAGTTACTCAATTATGAAAAGAATAAAAATCAGAAAAGTGCTCGAGAGATGCATCAATTTCAGCTGGATATTACTCGATTGACACGAGAGCGAGATGCTGCTCGCAAGGAACAATCGATTGGTGTGTCTGGAAGAGTGATGCTTGAAAATTTAGAAGATGATATCAGGAATTTGAAATTGCAGGTATCTACTTTAAAAAATGCTAACAAAGAGTTGACCAAACAGAATGATGGTTTGAAGGAGGGTTGTAATGAAATAAGCAATAATCATGCGAAGAATAACACCTCGAAAGACCACTTTTCTCGGTTGACCGATGAGTATCGACTTGTGCTTGCCAAATTGGGATGGAAACGAGTGAGGATATTAGGGAAAGAGCTGCCCAACCTCGTTTTACTAATCAGCATGAAGTTAAGAATTATATGATTGTGCAAGAAAGTAGGATACTTAGCTTGACACCTTGTTCTGATGTTGTTGTGTGTTCCTTGAATGTGCTCTGATACATCAACTTTTTCCTTTTGCAGGCATCGAGGCCCATTTATTATAAAAGGTTGCAAATGCTGAATCCGCGAGGGACGATAGTGCTGCTCAGCTGGTTGAAGAATCCACTCGAAAATTGGAGTTTGAGAGGAAAGCCAAGGACCTTGCCCGAGAGTTGGCCGAGGAACGCCGACTTCGGACTGCTGATGCGAATAGACATTTCCGAGAGCTGGAGAACGAGCGAAAACGCCATTCGGAGGATGCAGAGAGAAATGCCCAGGTTCTAGCCGTCGCACGTGATTTTCGCCGTCAGTGCGAAGAAAGCTTGAGAAATATTATTAATGCCTTCGCCATCGTGCGCCCTCAAATTAATCATGGAGAAGCGAAAGTAATGCTCGCACGATCGGCCCTGATGTTTTTACCTGGAAAAACAATGCACCGTCTCTGGGTACTTTCGTAGTGTTCGAGATCAAACTCGAACAAGACGATCCTAAACCAAGTCAATGGCCGTTTACGTCTTGCTTCGGTCACATAGAGGATAGAGGTTGATCTAGGGAGGGAAACAACGAAGAAACTTGAGATCATGCTGAGGATGTGTTTTGGGTGTAAGAGTTCAAGGTTTCCGTCGTGAAGGTGACTGGAAATCTCCAAGGCAAGAAGGGTGTTGGGTTGCTCAGACGTGTTTGCTTCTGAAGCTCTGGTTCATTCAGGTGTTCTGAATATCTGGTTGTTTCTGGAAAAGATGATCTGCCTTTGAAGATAGAGGAGGCCTCTATTTATAGTTTTGAACTCACCCTGATCTCTCGACAAAGAAGGTGGAAGTCGTGGAAGAGTGGAGGAGTGGAGGACATGGGTTGGTTTCCGTAACTGCCTGAGTTGTATAGAACATGTCCACTCGCGCCATCTTCTCGTAACTGTCCACTATCTCTATCAGTTTCTTTCAACTGCCGTAGACCGCCAGACCAATACCCCTAAAGTTATCCCCCCCTGTGTGATGTTTTGATATCTCGAGTGATACGCAGATATTGCGTAGTTGAGTTGAGTTGAGTCTGAGTAGAGTCGTATGACGAATTGTCATAACCAACGAGAGTGTGGCTCCTCCAGGACATGAGTGGCTTTGGCTATTTGGCCAAGGCCAGGAGTTCATAGCGCCATT
>JAJJMA010319355.1:0-14723 GCA_023529015.1 Papaver nudicaule
CCAAAACCCTAAAAGAATATCCCCCCATATAACTTACTTGATTCTCGAAAGATTTGTTAAGATTTGTTAAGATTTGTTAAGTCAAAGATGACTAAGTGCAAGTCGTACCAATTACTTGGTAAACTTAGGACTTTGCGATAAGATAGAGATTAAGCGATAAGCTTTGAATATCTCTTTAAGATTTGGTTTAAGGATTGAGCCGGGCAATCGCCATTTAAACCAATGAGATAAATCTAAGAGTTGAGCTAGCAACCGCCATTAGATAAGATAAGGTAAGTCTAAGGATTGAGCTATGCAATCGCCAATTAGACTGAGAGGATTTCAGCAACTCTCTGTGGCAACAGTCAAATAAATACGACTTTCAGTTTGCCATAAATATAAGAAATTGGCTTGTGGCATGTAATGCACCAATTCTCTGAGTAATGAAGACATATGAATGTCTAAAATAATATAGGTCATAGCCATGAGCCATGATTAAGAATTATAGCACTGATTTATAGAAGCAAATCCATAATCAGGAAAAACAGACGAATGATGCTATCATAGCGTAGCCATCATCAAGAATGCATAAGCATTGCCAATACAAGACCTAAAGATAGGCCATGATGATCATAATAAACCATGTTACATGGTATGATGATCTTATTAAGAAATTAGGTATAAGGCTCAAAGGGTGAGCAATAACATTTATGTTATTTTCAGATTTCTGTACAGTTTACATGTTGCTCATTAGTAAAATCGGCTAGGCCAGCCTATATTAGATAAAAATCTGAATTTTTAGTATGTTATAGGAAATTCACAGAGGAAAATATTTCGTGAAGGAAGCATCTCCTAATTCCTTACGGATTGGGCTGTAAAAATCACGCCATGGAGAAATACGTGAGCAGAACTGTCAGATTTCCGAATTTGATTAGGAAACTAGAGTATTATGGACTAAGTAAAATCCATAATCCTCTAGGATTTGGATCAGTGGGACCCATAAGTAGAGGGGAAGCTAGAAAAGAATATATCCTAGCCTCAAGGGGGCAACTAGAGCCCGTGGGAGAAGAAGATCTCATGGCTCTTGCGTGAGCACAAGGAGAGAAAACCGTAAGCCCCCACCAAGATTCAGCCGCGCCCTGACTTCGGGCCTCCAAGATTTGACCAAGGCAAAGTCATGGGGCTCCAAAATTAGGCCAGGGCAATAACATGGGTATCCATAATTAAGTCGAGGCTATGGCATGGGCATCCAAGTGCCAAGGCGCGCCAAAGACGTGGATATCCAAGATTAGGGCAAGTTAGAAACATGGACATCCAAGGCTAGGGCAGGGATTATCCTTGGGCCTCCAAAGAGAGGGGGCGTGAAGCAATGGCGGGGACTAAGCTAGGCCATAGGAGGATGGCCAAAGCTAATGGTGGACTAAGCTAGGCGGGAACTAAGCCAGGCCGTGAAAGGTAAAGACCAAAGTGTTGGCGGCCAAGGCCAAAGCTAATGGCGGGCTAAGCTAGGTGGGACTAGGCTTAGACCAAGAGAGTAATGGCCAAAGCTAATGGCGGGCTAAGCTAGGCGGGAGCTAAGCCAGGCCATAAGCCAAGGAGTGAAGATGGCGGGACCAAGCTTAGGCGGGACTAAGCTTAGGCCACGAGGATAAAGGCCAAGGTATTAGCGGGCTTAGCTAGGCGGGAGCTAAGCTAGGCCACAAGGAGGAAGACCAAAACTAGTGGCGGGCTAAGCTAGGCGGGAGCTAAGCTAGGCCACAAGGAGGAAAAGCCAAGGTATTGGCGGGTTAGGCTAGGCCAGCCAAGAGGTAGATGGCGTGATAGCTTGGCGGGGTTAGGCTTAGGCCATAGGCCAAGGAATGTCCGTGTATACCCCCTAAGGCCAAGAAGTGGCCGTGTACACCCCTCCTTTGCTAATGGCGTGAATGGCCTAGGGTTTTGGCTCGAGCATGAGCTAGGCTAGTGCGTATGCGTAGGTATTTTATCGTATAGGCTAGGGATATGGACCATGCTACTAGGCTGGGGTCGTGAGACATCAAAATACGGCTAATGGTAATTTAAATATCTTATCCCTACTATAAAATAAATTCATACCTTTTCTTGAGCTACTCCCGGATACCAGAGATTGATGCGAAATTACTCCTGTGACCTCCTCGCCAAAAACCACCATCAACATTAAGTCCCCTGCGCAGCATGGAACCGTGAGTGTTCCGGGGTGAGCATAGAGTTGATGGACCAGCCGCATCCGCATAGAAGCCTTATCCACAAACATGAAGCTCGATCTGGACCTTGTACTTTGGAGTACTCGCACAAGCTTAACTTGTGATAATATTGAAATCTTATTCATGACTCTTTTGTGCAGCCAACTCCGCCTAATCAGAAGTTCGTTGGCGTCGCAACACAAGAGACCAATACTGAAACTGTATCCTTCGGTGTCAACCGTCTTCCTGGTGGAGTATCATTTTCCCCAGCTAGAAACAACTCCATGGCGACTCCTTTAAGTGATAATCAAGTCCCCAATCCGTTGGCAAAGGATTGGGTAACGATAAGACTTCATTCTCTTTGCTATATTTTTACTTTTAGTAGAAAAGTAAAAATCCCGTCAGATTTTCCTGTTTCGAGTCGCGTCACGAGAATGGCCATAAAATCTTCATCCGATGTCGGATTTCGATGGTTGACCCCAATTTAGAAAAAGGACTTCAGTAGCTTTCACCTCGAAAAAGAAAATCTGAATTTCACGCATTTTTGCTCGTTATTTTATGTGTCACGAAGTGACGCCACGTCCAGTAATGTCGCAGTCTGTACGCTGTTTAGTGAAAAAATCATTCCGGCCAGTAGGTTGCTCCAAAAATTAAGCCCTTTTAGCACGTGATAGAAAACATCCATACGAACAACTCCCGTGAAGGAAGTTTCTTCATATCTCTTACTGATTTGTACAGATTTTGAGTTTTTCGCCGTTCTTCGTAAGAATTCAGATGTCAGAAAATTATATCTTCAAGATAACGTCGTGAATCCTTCGATATATCTTCTTTTAATGATTTTCCTTCTTTATTTGGTGTAGGGTGGACCTGCTACAGGAGTCGAGAAGTTCTCATTGTTCCTTCAGAGCGGAACCCAGTGCTTGAAGAATCGACTCCGAATACGCCGCCCAAATCCACTGATATGATTACTGAACAGAATAAAAGTGGAGGCTCCACAGACCCTAAGTCTTATGTGACACAGGTTACCTCTTGTTGAATTCTTCCATCCAATATAAAATATTTAGTACTTCATTCTTATCTCGTTTGCTCTTGCAGCCTTCTGGAGATAAAGAAGCAATGAATGACAGCTACTTTGCTGGTGAAAGATTAAGTGCGGGTCACAACCTGAATAAGGACTTTGACAATGTCGCTGACGAAAATCCTCCAAATACCGAGGTAAATTTGATTATCCTCTTTATGTTAAGCTTTTAATATATAGCTTGAAACACATTATTAAACTTCTGCTTGCTTTGAATCTTCTGTCAGCTCGTCAATAAAGAAACACAAGCCCACGAGAATATCAATGTTGCTGTCGTAAATGCTCCAATTAGGTGGATGCTTCGGGAGTTTCCTCATGCTGGTGTGATGTATAATCCTCCCCATGACACGACTCTCCCTGGTCATAAACTAGTGGGAGGATTTAATGTCCCAGAGAGACACGTCCCACTGTATGAAAAGATATGGAATCGTTATGGTCACTTCGTCATTGCTGGAAGAAGTGTCTGCTTTCATACACTTATCGGTATTGTAACCGACCTTATGAGTGTGATTTCAAAGATGAAGGCTACCCCGCTGAGAGATAAAACTGACGAGGCATTGAATGAGGTAGGAGAGTTGATTGATACCTTAAAGACGTTCGAACTCAATTTGCTTTGGCTTCAGGCGAGAATCCAATACGTTCGAACAAGGCGTGCTGCTGTTGGCAAATTCACCCATGATTTGGTGAAGCAGGAAGAGAGGAATCATGCTGCCATGACTGAGGAACTCCGTAAGTTAACTGAAGAAGTGAAGAAGAAGACTGCTCATATTGCTCTAATAAAGAAGGCAACTGATGACGGAGCGAGATCTTCGTTAGATGGTTGTTTCTGAAGAGCTTCAGGAGCAAAACCTTTTCTCAGTAGAATTTTATTTTGCTTTTATTTGGTTTTATGAACGAAGGGTTTGTAGGAATTGATTGTTTTGAACTCATAGGTTTTGAATTTGAATTTTTGGATGAATTTGTTAAAAGGCAAGAGATTGCTTGCACTTTTCTTTCGAAGGAATTGGAAAGTGAATCTTCATATCTTCTTGAGCCATTTGCCATTGACCACCATGTTTGAGAGCCGCTGATGTATTGCACTTATCGCGTATTAGGCATGACTCGAGATATAACATAAGGTCCCTCCCAGTTTGGTGTGGACCCCGGAATAGAAGTTACTTTTCGGTTAGTGCGCCGCATAACCTTGTCTCCTTCTTGCAATGTAGCCTTAGGAACCCATGACATCTCAGGTGTCTTTCTCCTGTAAGACCGTTGCTTTGCCCGAACCCATCTATTGGAAGTGGCCTTGATTTCCTCCTGAGGTGCTTCAGAGGGCTTGATAGACTTGATGCAATCAAGTCCCCAAGTCGAAGAATCATCCAACCCTTGTGTAGGGGTATGTTGGATAGGATTTCCATGAACTAAATAATTTTGAATAAAGTATTTCAAATCACTATCACATACCTCTTTGAATATCACCAGAGTTTCAGACCCCACGCGGTACTCCAGCTTTCCCACGTTGCAGCTTTCTTGG
Organism: Papaver nudicaule; assembly: GCA_023529015.1. Classification (NCBI taxonomy): domain Eukaryota; kingdom Viridiplantae; phylum Streptophyta; class Magnoliopsida; order Ranunculales; family Papaveraceae; genus Papaver; species Papaver nudicaule. The sequence continues at coordinate 4,772 of JAJJMA010319355.1, forward strand.
TCAAACATGAATTCTTGGCCCTTGATGATTACAAGTGAGATTGCCGGTACGAATCTCTTACCGTGGAGCCAGGGGCGCCCTAGAATCATGTCGTGCTCCTCATCCTCTTTGATTACATGAAACTTGGTTTTGGTGCGAGCAGAGTCCACCTTCAGATCCAGAGTAACATGACCATATATGTCTTGGAGATTTCCTTTTGAATCTTTTGTTATCGTGGGATAATAGATGACATCCCGTCGAGAAATCCCAATTGCTTGGAGTGTCTTGATTGGAATCAAATTAACCATAACACCAGCATCAATTTGAACTTTCTTAAAATTCGTACCTTTGAGATGAGCAGAGATAATTGGTATCGGAACACGTTCTCCTGCCATCATCTCTGGTGTGACTTCGCCAGGCTTTGGTTGAACTTTCTCAGGTATAAGTAGTTCTTTGCCGCTAGCAATCCAGCTGAGGGCAGCGAAAATGTTGCTCCGCTGACTCCTAGAAAAATGTAAGAGCTCGCATAAATTCTCCATCAAATAATTAGCAGTTTGCTTGACAGATCCTCCGGAGATGGTGAAATTCCGAATGTTGGGTTGATGCTGACGTTGGTGTTGACGTTGAGGTTGGTGCTGAGGAAGTGGATTCTTATGCACACCCTCAGTCCCCAAGTTCAACTCTCCTGACTCGATCTTTTCGTTGAAGATTTGCTTGAGTCGATGACATTCGCTGGTGGGATGATTGACGAATCGATGAAAATGACAATACTTGGGATCAGTCATTTCTTGTGCTGTAGGCTCCCTCCGTACAGGAGGTAATTTGACAGCACCATCTTGAATCCACGCTTCCAGGAGCTCTATCACTTCATCCATAGTACATGGGAAATCAGGAATCTTAGGGAATTCCCTTTGTTGTCGTGGTGCCTTTGGTGCAGGAGCATTAGCTGGGACCCGAGTCGGAGCTTGAGGTTGGGCTGGAGCTGCACGTTTCAATTGCGGGGCCTCGGGAGTAGGCGCCTTCCTCTTGACACTTTCAGTAATAGCATGAACTGAGTGAAGAGAGTTATATTGCTTGTTGACGAGCCGCTTGCTGGCGCGCGTTTCACCACGACTTTCTTCGGCTTTCAAAGGCCTGGGCCTTTCTAGTAGTGCAGGTGCAGTAGTGGCGGATCGCTTGGCGGACTTATGGAGCTTGGTGAAATTGTCGATATCCAAATTCTCCAACAAGGCGCGATATACTGGTATCATTCCATTGTTGCAAAGCTCCACCAACTGTACCTCTGTCACATTTGGATCATTGCAATCCACTGAACGAGTTCTGAATCTCGTTACGTAATCATCTGGATGCTCATTGTTTCGTTGATAGAGTCTCCCCAAGTCAGAGAGAGTGAGTTGCTCAGACACGAAGAAGTATTTCTTGAGGAAAGCATTAACCATTTGGCTCCAGCTGAGAATGCTATTAGGAGCTAGGTTATTATACCAAGTATATGCTTTTCCTGTCAGGGATTTCGAGAATTCCTTGAGACATACAACTTGATTTCTTTCATGTATTCCCAATGATTCCAGGAAGCGAGAGATATGTTCTCGGGCATTCCCAATACCATTATACATAGAGAATGAAGGTGTGACATACCCTTCAGGAAGAGATTCACGCTGAACTTCAATTGGATATGGAGGTTGATGACGATGAAACAAATCTGAATTCTCCATGCTCCGAGCCTGCAAAAGATTCTGCAAATCTTCACGAGTGACAAAGTTATGTTGCAGACTTGCGTTTGATCCACGCGTGGTGTGGACATGGGTATCCTGATCATCAGGAATAACATGAATTTGAGAGGGACCCGCCTTATTAAAAATGGCAGGGGTTTCTGCACGTGAAATCCCTGGAGTTGTTGGTGGCGCCAGCTTTTCTGATAGAGTCCTTAAGCAAGTCAGCAACTCCATCTGGGTTTTCACCATATTGTTCTGACTCAGGGCTAGGTCTTGTTGGGTCTTCATGAGATCCGCAATGCTAGGTGAGTCTTCAGTACTCCTTGTTTCTCCCATGCGGGGCCCAAAGAGAAAAGCTTCTGTGCGGCTTGAGATAGGAGTGAAAGAGGTAGGAGAGATAGTGGTATGAGTGGTCCCCACCATATGAGATAGGGGGGACGTGACATTGGATAGAGTAGGCGTGGTGGAACTTACCACATGGGATGACACGCCCAAGGGAGGACAAGATAAGGTGGACCCTATCTGGGTTGAGGTAGAAACGAAATTAGGGTTTCTGGTTGTGATAGGGCTCACGGTTTGGGTGGTGTGATAATTCACATAAATTCTCTATTAAGAAACTAGCCTCTTGACTTACTGGTTTTTCGTAGGTGGTGAAACTCCGGATGCGTCGAGGCGGGTCGGCGGCCTTATTGTGCGGGCCTTCAGTCCCCAGTCCCCTGTTGACAGAGTTATCTCCCACCTCAGCGTATTGCCCGGCTATTACATAGAGTTGTTGGAAAGTGCGGGGCCGGAAGCTCCCCATTAATTCTTGATGACGTGGCCCCATCCCTCCTATGCAAATCTCCACCAATTGTGATTCGCTTATCTCCCTGTTATGATAATCCAAAGCTTTGGCTCTAAATCTTTGTACGAAATCTTCTGGATCCTCCTCTTCTTCCTGATAAGTCTTTACCAGATCTGAAAGAGTAACTTGGCTAGGAATGGGAGCATCATCCGTGAAGGTGGTATTGGCGTTGGCCTTCACAACATGAGGCGTGGCAGACGTGATAGCAAGTGGCAGAGATGAAGTGAGGCCCAAACCGAGAGATTGGGTGATGGTAGGAGTGAAAGGAGGGGGGAAGTTGGGTCCCATTAGAGAGGGGACGCCATTAGGAGTGATGGTAATCACGTTTTTGGTGGTGAGGCCAGCAGTGGCGTCTTGATTGGTTGCCCCTGTAGCAGGGACATGTTGGAGCAAGATAGGGATAAGGTGGACCCCTGCTGGATGTTTTGGAGAGATGAGGATGAAGTAGGCGTGGTGGATCTCACCAGAGGAGATGACACGCCCAAGGGAGGAGGGGATAAGGTTGGCCCCCTCTGAGTTGAGGCAGAGGCAAAATTAGGGTTAGGGTTTGAGCTCACGGTTGGGATTGTGGGGCCAGAGGTGATGGCGCCACTAACTTGGGTGTTTGTGACCCCACTTGAAGTAGGCAAACTCGTGGGGACACTAGGGTTGTTTGGAGAATTTGTATTCTCTGAACTCTGCCTCCTGGTTTCAACCATATCTTCTTAAAACTGAGATAATGACCTCCCACTGTGGTCGCCAAATGTTTTAGGTATAAAACAATAAAGAGAATTTAGAGGGTAAAGTGTGAAGTGTGATGATGTAATAAAAGATGGTAATGAATTCGAGAGGTCAAGATCGAACAAGACTCGCCTAAACCAAGAAATGGCCGTTCGAGTATTGCTTCAGTTACAAGAAGAGGATTTTAGGGTTGGTTTAGGGAGGGAAGCAGAGAAAGATGAGATCAGAGAATTGCTATGATTTTCTGTGATGTTGATGATTGAATTGCTAAAGAAGTTTGAATATTCAGTTCTCACTAGATATTGAATGCTGAATGAGAAGAGTTAATCAATGATCGATGAGATTGATTGATTAAACTTGCACTGAATTAAACTGTTTTGTTCTTGCTGGAGAACTTGTTTTTCCAAACTGGTCGAGTGACCTATTTATAGCAATAGAATTCCAACTGATCTCGTAAGAAGTGGAAGAAGTGGAAGAGTGGGAGTGTGGAGTGAGTGGGGAAAGTCTTGCGCCTATTATTAGGGAAGAATGAACCGCCCACTACTCTATCCCATCTTCTCAGCAACGTTCACACGACTTAGTTTCTTTCCCGTTGAGTGATTGAGCCGTTGCAATCACACGTGCCGTAGACCGCCAAACCAAAACCCTAAAAGAATATCCCCCCATGTAACTTACTTGATTCTCGTAAGATTTGATAAGATTTGTTAAGATTTGTTAAGTCAAAGATGACTAAGTGTAAGTCGTACCAATTACTTGGTAAACTTAGGACTTTGCGATAAGATAGAGATTAAGCGATAAGCTTTGAATATCTCTTTAAGATTTGGTTTAAGGATTGAGCCGGGCAATCGCCATTTAAACCAATGAGATAAATCTAAGAGTTGAGCTAGCAACCGCCATTAGATAAGATAAGGTAAGTCTAAGGATTGAGCTATGCAATCGCCAATTAGACTGAGAGGATTTCAGCAACTCTCTGTGGCAACAGTCAAATAAGTACGACTTTCAGTTTGCCATAAATATGAGAAATTGGCTTGTGGCATGTAATGCACCAATTCTCTGAGTAATGAAGACATATGAATGTCTAAAATAATATAGGTCATAGCCATGAGCCATGATTAAGAATTATAGCACTGATTTATAGAAGCAAATCCATAATCAGGAAAAACAGACGAATGATGCTATCATAGCGTAGCCATCATCAAGAATGCATAAGCATTGCCAATACAAGACCTAAAGATAGGCCATGATGATCATAATAAACCATGTTACATGGTATGATGATCTTATTAAGAAATTAGGTATAAGGCTCAAAGGGTGAGCAATAACATTTATGTTATTTTCAGATTTCTGTACAGTTTACATGTTGCTCATTAGTAAAATCGGCTAGGCCAGCCTATATTAGATAAAAATCTGAATTTTTAGTATGTTATAGGAAATTCACAGAGGAAAATATTTCGTGAAGGAAGCATCTCCTAATTCCTTACGGATTGGGCTGTAAAAATCACGCCATGGAGAAATACGTGAGCAGAACTGTCAGATTTCCGAATTTGATTAGGAAACTAGAGTATTATGGACTAAGTAAAATCCATAATCCTCTAGGATTTGGATCAGTGGGACCCATAAGTAGAGGGGAGGCTAGAAAAGAATATATCTTAGTCCCAAGGGGGCAACTAGAGCCCGTGGGAGAAGAAGATCTCATGGCTCTTGCGTGAGCACAAGGAGGGGAAATCATAAGGCCCCCAAGATTTAGTCGCGCCCTGACTTCGGGCCTTCAAGATTTGGCCAAGGCAAAGTCATGGGTATCCATAATTAAGTCGAGGCTATGGCATGGGCATCCAAGTGCCAAGGCACGCCAAAGACATGGATATCCAAGATTAGGGCAAGCTAGAAGCGTGGGCATCCAAGACTAGGGCAGGGACTAACCTTGGGCCTCCAAAGAGAGGGGGCGTGAAGCATTGGCGGGGACTAAGCTAGGCCATAGGAAGATGGCCAAAGCTAATGGCGTGAGGCATTGGCGGGGACTAAGCTAGGCCAAGGACCTGGCGGGTGAAGCTTAGGCCAAACAAGCAAGTGCCAAGGTGTTAGCGGGGCTATAGATAGGCCATAGGCCATAGGCCGTAGGCTAGTGGCGAGCTAAGCTAGGTGGGACTAGGCTTAGACCAAGAGAGTAATGGCCAAAGCTAATGGCGGGCTAAGCTAGGCGGGAGCTAAGCCAGGCCATAAGCCAAGGAGTGAAGATGGCGGGACCAAGCTTAGGCGGGACTAAGCTTAGGCCACGAGGATAAAGGCCAAGGTATTAGCGGGCTTAGCTAGGCGGGAGCTAAGCTAGGCCACAAGGAGGAAGACCAAAACTAGTGGCGGGCTAAGCTAGGCGGGAGCTAAGCTAGGCCACAAGGAGGAAAAGCCAAGGTATTGGCGGGTTAGGCTAGGCCAGCCAAGAGGTAGATGGCGTGATAGCTTGGCGGGGTTAGGCTTAGGCCATAGGCCAAGGAATGTCCGTGTATACCCCCTAAGGCCAAGAAGTGGCCGTGTACACCCCTCCTTTGCTAATGGCGTGAATGGCCTAGGGTTTTGGCTCGAGCATGAGCTAGGCTAGTGCGTATGCGTAGGTATTTTATCGTATAGGCTAGGGATATGGACCATGCTACTAGGCTGGGGTCGTGAGACATCAAAATACAGCTAAGGGTAATTTAAATATCTTATCCCTACTATAAAATAAATTCATACCTTTTCTTGAGCTACTCCCGGATACCAGAGATTGATGCGAAATTACTCCTGTGACCTCCTCGCCAAAAACCACCATCAACATTAAGTCCCCTGCGCAGCATGGAACCGTGAGTGTTCCGGGGTGAGCATAGAGTTGATGGACCAGCCGCATCCGCATAGAAGCCTTATCCACAAACATGAAGCTCGATCTGGACCTTGTACTTTGGAGTACTCGCACAAGCTTAACTTGTGATAATATTGAAATCTTATTCATGACTCTTTTGTGCAGCCAACTCCGCCTAATCAGAAGTTCGTTGGCGTCGCAACACAAGAGACCAATACTGAAACTGTATCCTTCGGTGTCAACCGTCTTCCGGGTGGAGTATCATTTTCCCAGCTAGAAACAACTCCATGGCGACTCCTTTAAGTGATAATCAAGTCTCCAATCCGTTGGCAAAGGATTGGGTAACGATAAGACTTCATTCTCTTTGCTATATTTTTACTTTTAGTAGAAAAGTAAAAATCCCGTCAGATTTTCCTGTTTCGAGTCGCGTCACGAGAATGGCCATAAAATCTTCATCCGATGTCGGATTTCGATGGTTGACCCCAATTTAGAAAAAGGACTTCAGTAGCTTTCACCTCGAAAAAGAAAATCTGAATTTCACGCATTTTTGCTCGTTATTTTATGTGTCACGAAGTGACGCCACGTCCAGTAATGTCGCAGTCTGTACGCTGTTTAGTGAAAAAATCATTCCGGCCAGTAGGTTGCTCCAAAAATTAAGCCCTTTTAGCACGTGATAGAAAACATCCATACGAACAACTCCCGTGAAGGAAGTTTCTTCATATCTCTTACTGATTTGTACAGATTTTGAGTTTTTCGCCGTTCTTCGTAAGAATTCAGATGTCAGAAAATTATATCTTCAAGATAACGTCGTGAATCCTTCGATATATCTTCTTTTAATGATTTTCCTTCTTTATTTGGTGTAGGGTGGACCTGCTACAGGAGTCGAGAAGTTCTCATTGTTCCTTCAGAGCGGAACCCAGTGCTTGAAGAATCGACTCCGAATACGCCGCCCAAATCCACTGATATGATTACTGAACAGAATAAAAGTGGAGGCTCCACAGACCCTAAGTCTTATGTGACACAGGTTACCTCTTGTTGAATTCTTCCATCCAATATAAAATATTTAGTACTTCATTCTTATCTCGTTTGCTCTTGCAGCCTTCTGGAGATAAAGAAGCAATGAATGACAGCTACTTTGCTGGTGAAAGATTAAGTGCGGGTCACAACCTGAATAAGGACTTTGACAATGTCGCTGACGAAAATCCTCCAAATACCGAGGTAAATTTGATTATCCTCTTTATGTTAAGCTTTTAATATATAGCTTGAAACACATTATTAAACTTCTGCTTGCTTTGAATCTTCTGTCAGCTCGTCAATAAAGAAACACAAGCCCACGAGAATATCAATGTTGCTGTCGTAAATGCTCCAATTAGGTGGATGCTTCGGGAGTTTCCTCATGCTGGTGTGATGTATAATCCTCCCCATGACACGACTCTCCCTGGTCATAAACTAGTGGGAGGATTTAATGTCCCAGAGAGACACGTCCCACTGTATGAAAAGATATGGAATCGTTATGGTCACTTCGTCATTGCTGGAAGAAGTGTCTGCTTTCATACACTTATCGGTATTGTAACCGACCTTATGAGTGTGATTTCAAAGATGAAGGCTACCCCGCTGAGAGATAAAACTGACGAGGCATTGAATGAGGTAGGAGAGTTGATTGATACCTTAAAGACGTTCGAACTCAATTTGCTTTGGCTTCAGGCGAGAATCCAATACGTTCGAACAAGGCGTGCTGCTGTTGGCAAATTCACCCATGATTTGGTGAAGCAGGAAGAGAGGAATCATGCTGCCATGACTGAGGAACTCCGTAAGTTAACTGAAGAAGTGAAGAAGAAGACTGCTCATATTGCTCTAATAAAGAAGGCAACTGATGACGGAGCGAGATCTTCGTTAGATGGTTGTTTCTGAAGAGCTTCAGGAGCAAAACCTTTTCTCAGTAGAATTTTATTTTGCTTTTATTTGGTTTTATGAACGAAGGGTTTGTAGGAATTGATTGTTTTGAACTCATAGGTTTTGAATTTGAATTTTTGGATGAATTTGTTAAAAGGCAAGAGATTGCTTGCACTTTTCTTTCGAAGGAATTGGAAAGTGAATCTTCATATCTTCTTGAGCCATTTGCCATTGACCACCATGTTTGAGAGCCGCTGATGTATTGCACTTATCGCGTATTAGGCATGACTCGAGATATAACATAAGGTCCCTCCCAGTTTGGTGTGGACCCCGGAATAGAAGTTACTTTTCGGTTAGTGCGCCGCATAACCTTGTCTCCTTCTTGCAATGTAGCCTTAGGAACCCATGACATCTCAGGTGTCTTTCGCCTGTAAGACCGTTGCTTTGCCCGAACCCATCTATTGGAAGTGGCCTTGATTTCCTCCTGAGGTGCTTCAGAGGGCTTGATAGACTTGATGCAATCAAGTCCCCAAGTCGAAGAATCATCCAACCCTTGTGTAGGGGTATGTTGGATAGGATTTCCATGAACTAAATAATTTTGAATAAAGTATTTCAAATCACTATCACATACCTCTTTGAATATCACCAGAGTTTCAGACCCCACGCGGTACTCCAGCTTTCCCACGTTGCAGCTTTCTTGGTCAAACATGAATTCTTGGCCCTTGATGATTACAAGTGAGATTGCCGGTACGAATCTCTTACCGTGGAGCCAGGGGCGCCCTAGAATCATGTCGTGCTCCTCATCCTCTTTGATTACATGAAACTTGGTTTTGGTGCGAGCAGAGTCCACCTTCAGATCCAGAGTAACATGACCATATATGTCTTGGAGATTTCCTTTTGAATCTTTTGTTATCGTGGGATAATAGATGACATCCCGTCGAGAAATCCCAATTGCTTGGAGTGTCTTGATTGGAATCAAATTAACCATAACACCAGCATCAATTTGAACTTTCTTAAAATTCGTACCTTTGAGATGAGCAGAGATAATTGGTATCGGAACACGTTCTCCTGCCATCATCTCTGGTGTGACTTCGCCAGGCTTTGGTTGAACTTTCTCAGGTATAAGTAGTTCTTTGCCGCTAGCAATCCAGCTGAGGGCAGCGAAAATGTTGCTCCGCTGACTCCTAGAAAAATGTAAGAGCTCGCATAAATTCTCCATCAAATAATTAGCAGTTTGCTTGACAGATCCTCCGGAGATGGTGAAATTCCGAATGTTGGGTTGATGCTGACGTTGGTGTTGACGTTGAGGTTGGTGCTGAGGAAGTGGATTCTTATGCACACCCTCAGTCCCCAAGTTCAACTCTCCTGACTCGATCTTTTCGTTGAAGATTTGCTTGAGTCGATGACATTCGCTGGTGGGATGATTGACGAATCGATGAAAATGACAATACTTGGGATCAGTCATTTCTTGTGCTGTAGGCTCCCTCCGTACAGGAGGTAATTTGACAGCACCATCTTGAATCCACGCTTCCAGGAGCTCTATCACTTCATCCATAGTACATGGGAAATCAGGAATCTTAGGGAATTCCCTTTGTTGTCGTGGTGCCTTTGGTGCAGGAGCATTAGCTGGGACCCGTGTCGGAGCTTGAGGTTGGGCTGGAGCTGCACGTTTCAATTGCGGGGCCTCGGGAGTAGGCGCCTTCCTCTTGACACTTTCAGTAATAGCATGAACTGAGTGAAGAGAGTTATATTGCTTGTTGACGAGCCGCTTGCTGGCGCGCGTTTCACCACGACTTTCTTCGGCTTTCAAAGGCCTGGGCCTTTCTAGTAGTGCAGGTGCAGTAGTGGCGGATCGCTTGGCGGACTTATGGAGCTTGGTGAAATTGTCGATATCCAAATTCTCCAACAAGGCGCGATATACTGGTATCATTCCATTGATGCAAAGCTCCACCAACTGTACCTCTGTCACATTTGGAT
>JAJJMA010319364.1:0-20306 GCA_023529015.1 Papaver nudicaule
TTTTTTTTTTTTTTTTTTTTTGAAGCAAATCACATTCACAAATGCAATTCTAATGAGCCCATGAAAACCAACTCCAGGAGCCCAAACGAACTCAACACCATCTAGTGGGCCAAAACAACACACAATAACCAAGCGTCTACAGTAAGACGACTCAAGTGATCAGCAACTGTGTTCTCAATGCCTTTCTTATCCTTAATTGCAAGATCAAACTCTTGTAAGAGTAGTATCCAACGAATCAGCCTTGGTTTCGCTTCTTTCTTTGCAAGTAGGTACCTAAGAGCTGCGTGATCAGAAAACACAACAACTTTAGTGGCAATCAAATAAGAACGAAACTTTTCCAAAGTAAATACAATGGCTAAAAACTCTTTTTCAGTAGTGGTGTAATTGATTTGGGCATCATTAAGTGTTCTAGAAGCATAATAAATGGCACGAGGTACTCCCTCAATACGCTGTCCCAATACCGCACCAACAACATAATCACTAGCATCACACATAAGTTCAAATGGTTTGCTCCAATCCGGTGGTCGAAGAACTGGGGCTGTAATCAAACGTTCTTTCAAACGATTGAATGCCTCCAAACACTTCTCATCAAAGTTGAATGCCACATCCTTTTGCAACAATTTGCACAATGGTGATGAAATTTTGGAAAAGTCCTTGATGAATCTACGATAGAATCCTGCGTGACCAAGAAAAGAACGAACCTCCCTCACGGTGGTGGGAGGGGTTAGAGCACGAATAAGATCAATCTTAGATTTATCAACTTCTAGTCCCTTAGAAGATATAATATGGCCTAAAACAATGCCATGAGTTACCATAAAATGGCTCTTCTCCCAATTAAGCACAAGATTTGTTTCAACGCATCTTTCAAGAATTTTTGTAAGATTGTTCAAGCAATGGTCAAAGGAATCACCATATACACTGAAATCATCCATAAAGACTTCTATCATGCGTTCTACATAATCTGAAAATATACTAACCATACACCTTTGGAAGGTAGCCGGAGCGTTGCAAAAACCAAAAGGCATCCTTCGATAAGCAAATGTTCCGAACGGGCAAGTAAATGTTGTTTTCTCTTGATCCTCCGGTGCAATCACAATCTGATTGTAACCTGAATAACCATCAAGAAAACAATAATGTGAGTGTCCAGCCAAACGTTATAACATTTGATCAATAAAAGGTAAAGGAAAGTGATCTTTTCTAGTGGTAGCATTAAGTTTTCGATAGTCAATACAAACCCTCCAACCCGTTTGAACACGAGTTGGGACAAGTTCATTCTCATCATTCTGCACCACTGTGACACCCGACTTCTTTGGTACAACTGAACCGGGCTCACCCACTTACTATCGGATATGGGGTAAATGACTCCCACATCTAATAGTTTGATTATCTCCTTTTTGACTACATCCATCATAGGAGGGTTCAAACGACGTTGAGCTTCCCTAGTTGGTTTTGCTCCCTCCTCAAGAAGTATCCTGTGCATACAAATAGAAGGGCTTATTCCCTTGATATCAGCAATCGTCCATCCAATGGCTGCCTTGTTATCCCTCAACACTCGAATAAGCTTTTGCTCTTGCAAATCAGTTAGTTCCTTAGCTACTATCACTGGCAACTCTTCGTTTTCACCCAAATATAAATATTTTAAGTGATCCGGAAGAGGTTTCAGCTCTAGTTTAGGAGCCTGCAAAACAGATGGCAAAATTTTCTTATCAGGTGGTGGTAAAGCAATATAACACAAAGTCTCAACTGCTGATTTTTGTGGTAATGTATTGAGAGAACCAATGGTTTCTTCAATCTCATCACCACATTTTAAAGAACTATCAACTTTCTTAGTAAGCACAGTTTCTAAAGTATCGGAACCATTCAACTCAAACATCTTTTGAGCCAAATCATCAATCACATCAAGAGAAAAACAAGAATGCACATCACTAGGATATCTCATTGTATCAAAAATATTGAAGTGTATTTTCTCTTTGTCGAATTCCATTGTCAATGTTCCAATCCCCTCATCAATGATGGTTTTCGCCGTCTTCATGAAGGGTCGTCCCAATAACAAAGGAATTGACGAATCCGAGGATCCATCATTCATCTCCAACACACAAAAGTCCACTGGGAATACCAATTGGTTAACCTGCACAAGAACATCCTCAACAACACCCTTAGGGTAAACATTAGAACGGTCAGCCAATTGTAAAACAACACCAGTTTCCTTAAGAGGACCTAAATTGAGAGACTCATAAACAGATGCAGGCATAACACTCACTGATGCTCCTAAATCTAGCATTGCTTTGCTAATCCTAGTATTACCAATCACAATAGGAATATCAAAACTACCGGGATCCTTGCATTTGAGTGGGAGTTTCCTTTGCAAGACAGCAGAGGCATTCTCCCCCACACTCATTACCTCATTACCGGTGAGCTTTTTCCTGTTGGTACAAAGGTCCTTGACCACTTTGGCGAACTTAGGGATCAGCTTGACAGCATCTGTGAGTGAGATTCCCACATGAATCTTCTTGATTATCTCCATAATCTGTTTCTCGAATTCCGCCTTTTTGGAAGTAGTAAACCTGCGAGGAAAAGGCAAAGGAGGAACATAAGTAGAAACAGGAGTTTTGGAAGCATTATTAGGTACCTCATTAGTCTTAGGAAGACTTTCTGATTCTTTGTCGGGTTCAGCTGAACTTGAACCCACAACGTTGTTGTTCTTGTCTTCCGGCTGCACAGTTTGTGTACCACTTCTCAATGTCACCGCATTAGCCGTATCCTTAGGATTAATGATAGGCTGAGAAGGGAGTTTCCCACTATTCTGTGACTTCAATTGGTTCACCTCGGCCGCTATACTGCCAACTTGTGATTGTAAGTCCTTCACCGCATTCTCAGTCCTTTGCATGAATGATTTCAGCAAATCCTCCATGTTGGGACCTTGGTTTTGTTGTTGTTGCGGTGGCTGAAATTGTTGTTGGAACCCGTTGTTGCGGTTGTAATTGGGCTGTTGAACCTCAGCTTGCTTGTTGGCATAGCTGAAATTGGGGTGATCTCTCCATCCTGGATTATAAACGTTAGAGTATGGATCATATCTCGGCCTCTGCTGATTTGGATATACAGCATTAGCTTGCTCACTGCCCTCTTGACTTGTTGAATTTTGCGGTAGAACCGCAACTGCAACCTGTTGCATCATAGCAGTTAGATTATCCATTCTCTGATAAAGATCGGAAGATGTACTTACCTCATTCACTTTCTTGACAAGAGTTTCAGCACGGTTGTAGAATTGTTGAGAGTTAGCTGCCATGCTATCAATCAATTCCCTAGCCGTTGCTTCTGTCTTGCTCATAAATGCCCCTCCACTTACAGCATCGAGGAGGTTCCGATCTAGAGGAAGCAATCCTTCGTAGAAATTTTGAAGAATTTGAGTGTCGCTCATTTGGTGGTGTGGACAGCTTGCCACCAACCTTTTATAACGTTCCCAGACCTCGAACAACGTCTCACCCGACAATTGGCGAATTGACGATATTTCCCTCTTAATTTGAGTGGCTCGGGAAGCAGGAAAATACCTTTCTAAGAAAAGTTGTTTCATTGCTTTCCAAGTCGTGATGCTCCCTGGAGACAAATAGTAAAGCCAATCCTTTGCCGAACCTAGCATTGAAAATGGAAAAGCCTTCAACATGGCTCTATCTTCATCTTCATCATCATTGGGCAGCATGGCAAGAACAATGTTGTGAAATTCCATCAAATGGTTGCATGGATCTTCATTAGCCAGTCCGTGAAATTTAGGAAGCTCTCTAATCAACCCTGGTTTTATCTCAAACTTTGATGATGTTTGGATACACCAACGTTGCTCATCGAGCTTATGAGAAGCTAGTTCTCTAAGTGACTTGTCAGCCATCACTTCTTCTACTTCAATTTCTTCTTCGGTTTCCAGATTATGTTCGTCTGGAATCTCTGCTCTTTGAGGCACTTGTAGCACTGTCCCTCGGCGAGTAACAATACCGCAACGTTCGTATTCCCAACGTTTCGGTGCCAGAGATAAGTACCTGAAACAAGAGACTCAAGTATGAGTATAGGAATAGTAAAATAGAATCCAAAAATAAAATAACAAATGCTATTGCCTCCCCGGCAGCGGCGCCAAAATTTGATGCGTGTCGAAACCGCACAAATATAATTAAGCTCTAAACCTTCACAATATATGATAATATAATATAATGGTAAGAACAAGTTCGTTCACAGGGAGATAATGGTTTGTTATTTCAATAATCGAATCCTTAAGTAACCAAAAGGGGGGGTTTGTTTGTTGTTTTGTAACTTAAAGCAAAATAAACTAAAGCAAATAAATGAAAGCAAAGAATAATATGAAATAAGAAATAATAATATGAAATCAGGAATAACGAATATTGGTTAAGGTTTTCGTCTTCAATTGCTCAACATGCATATGAAATAATATATGGAGTCTCTACTTATTCTATCATCATCAAAAGTCCTAGAATAATTCATCGCAAATATATTCCGCAATTTCCTTGAGTCATCATGCACCATAACGATGTATGCATAAATCCTACCTAGAGAATAACTCGACACCATGAGTAATCGAGTTCAACTCTCTAAGAGCATTAAATTCCATGAAATAGACTAATCAATGCAATGAACCACCATGAATGGTTCATTCAACATAGGCAATATCCTACACATGATTCTCAAAGCTATCACCACCTCAAGAATCATGTTGTGCTACTTGTGAATAGGTAATCGGCTATTTCGTATCTCATACCTAATTCTAGCAATGGTTATAGATACAATTTAACCCAATTGGCCACTTGAATCATAAGGCATCTAAACCTAGTGTAATACATCAATCATACACTCAATCATACGGTAAAATAGAGACGGTAATGAAAAGAATAAGGTTTTACTTCATAATCAAACAAATAGCATGTCTTTTGCAATTTAGGACTACATCCTTAACCAATAACAATTAAATTAGCTACTCATAATGTGTTTGAAAGCTAAATAAAATAATATGAAAGTGAAAGAAATCATAAAAACCCTTTGTAGACAAGTTCCAATCTTTCTCCCAAAGCTCCACCTCGAAATCCGTGCCAAAACCCTTGTTTTTGCTCAAAAACCTCTGCCTCGTAAACCGTGCACAGGAGAACTCAAAACTATGCGTGATATCCTACTCCTGTGTAAAAACCTCTTATTTATTCACACCAAGTCAAAACCCTGATTTCCAAAAACTAAATCCCATCCAAAACCATCGAAGCCCACTGTCTAACCCATTTAACTCTGCTGAGCCCAGAAGCCAGAACCAGCCCAACTCGTCACGACTCGCAGACCCAACTCAACTCGACTCGACTCGCAGACCCAACTCAACTCGACTCGACTCGCAGACCCAACTCAACTCGTCACACGTGTGAGCTCGCACGCCTACCTGCATCTACCACCCATGCCACTGGCACGCTCGCCATCTTCTTCACCTTCAGTCGGATTCTTCCTTCCGACAACACAGATTCTTCCCACTTCTCACAGATGAACGAGTTCATCACCAGATCACACAAACAATCATTCTTAACACAATTTCAACCAAACCCATTTCTCTAAACTCTCACCTGAGCTCAATTGCAGCTTTTCAACCTTCAATTTCACCTCAGCCATCACCCGTTCCAAACACAGCAGCAATTTGCTTCTGTTCTTCTTCTGTACTTCCAACAGCAACTTCAGCCAACTCCCTTGCTTCCTGAAGCATCTCCTGAGCTCAAATACAGCTCCAATTTCTTCAATTCCTACCATGGACTCCAACAGCAACAGCTCAATCCATCTCTGTTCATCTTCAGCAGCACAATCAAACCAACAGCCCAAATATGTTTCTTCTGTTGCTGCTGTAGCTCACCTACTGATCCCTTGCTACATTGAACCCATGGACTTGACCATCTCACCACTCTGCTTCATCTCTCCCCTGCTGTCTCTGCTCTGGTTCAAAACACACAAACCAGATCTGAAAAGAAAAAGTCTTCGTCTGCTGTTTTAATTAGGATCAGGGTCACCCCTTAGCGGCCAGCTGAGGTTGGATATAACGCGGCGCCCTGAACTCTTGGTGGTGCCCTCATGTGCTTGTCCTCCATGGCAGCCCTGAGTAAACTCTCCTGGGTGCTTCAGTAATTTTCCTTGGTTACCTTCAGTGAACTGTGGATGCCCCTTAGTGATGCTCTTCTCTTGTATCCGACCAACCTAGATTCGCCAATTTGTAAATAGAGTTGTTTCTGCTTCATTTTATTGAATATAATTCCAAAATACTTGTAAAATAGAAAACAAGTAAAACATACAATGTATGAGGCTCAAGTCGACTAAAGTGCATGATTAAGGTACTCTTGAATAGGTATTTTGACCACCTATCAGATACAGAAATGCAATCTTCAATTTTTGTAACGAAAACTGTCATAACCTTGCCAAAGTGTTAGCCTTCAAAAAGAGAGTAGAATATTCTTAATGGTTACTAAGGAAGGCCATGATAAACTTATTGACCGTCTTAACAGTTTCAAAACGACAGATCGTGTTACTTCATCCATGTCTTTATCCTCTGTGACAACATCTGGCGATCAGACCAAAACTGAATCAAGAGGTGAGAAGTACGCACTCAAAAGGAAAACTAGTGATAAAATTTTGAACTTAGAAAACAACTAGTTTTTGTAAAATGTTTTAATAAAAAATTCATCTTGTGTATTTAATAAATAATGATGAATTTCTACTCAAAAATATATTCAACAATTTCTTATGATTCATACATTTTTAAAGAAAGAAATGTTTTCACAAAATGTGGTTTTAAAATAGTTTTGAAAAAAAATATAGTTCGAAATCTTTTGTCGTTAAAATTCGAAAATAATATTATTTTAATTTCGAAAATCCTTTTGGGATATTCTTGGAAATATTTATATATCTATGATATCATAAGTATAAGTGGTGTGTGAGATCTCATTTCTCAAGATTACCATGAATCTGGAATTGGTATCTTCTCCCTGTCATGCTCCTAATACGGCTATGGTTTCTAATGGTCTTATTGGTTTATCTCTTAATGACAAGAAACCTTCTGGTAGTAAAAAAAGTAAAAGATTATGCTGCAAAGAAGGATGAACTGGAATAGGGAAACAATATGTTTGTAGAACAGTCTGCAACTGCATGGGAGCAAGTCAAAATTGATATACGTGTTCTCGCTGATTGTTTCACTAAATCTATTCAGATGCAAGAAACTATTATAAATCAACAAGTTAACTTCTTGGGGAATTGTTCAAGGCAAAACCTGAAGTGCATAATCCTGTCTCAAATCATGAATGATCATTTCCAAACGTAGCAAATAAAGTTTATATTTAATTTCGAAAATTTTAGTATAAAATAAAATAAAATAAAAAATTATCAGTATTTAATTTGTTTGTTATTTTATTTTGATAAATTTGAAAATTACAAAAACGGGTGCGCATGTTTTAAATGCAATACATGATTTAATATTTCTGAATTTATTATGTGAATGTGTTACAAATTATCAAATTATAATTTTATCTCTTTGTCAGACGATCTATATAATAATAGTAAATATTTTGATAATTGTGCCTCCTTATGTTTGTGCTTGTTATGTTTGTACTAATGACTTTGTACGCAGGTATACGTATAACTATGTAAGGAGGAGATCAATTTTTATGCTAGTCACGAGTACTATGTGATTCTTTGATGCCATATGGAAGGGATTATAGTATATGCATATAAATCAGTGATTTTTGGAATCATCTAATATGACTACAGACTTGTTCCAAAAACCAAAGATCATGATCTCAATATTTTGAGATTGACTATCCATTGTTCTCATGTCCGAGGGAATGAAAACCAATGGGGGAGAGTTCTTTTATGAACTTGTGCTTAATCGACATATATCTTTAGGGGAGCTAGTGTGGTTGTGGAATTTACAGGGAATATATTTTATAGTTGCTTATATTTCATATATTTTCTGACAGGTTAATTGTGCTGATTTATATATATTTTGTGTAACTTTTCGAAATGCTGACCCTTACGTCATTCTTATTAGTTGAATAGAGTTTCTCGGAACTTGAGTGTTTTTCTCAAATACCCTAGTATTTTCGAATCCTTTGTCAATTCTTTTTGACAGAAAGGTGGAGAAATATTGATAGCTTGACTTGTTCAGTGATTCGTCGTTGACATTAAGCAGTGTCATATGGAAAAATACGTGTGCTTATAATGTAAAATGAATGAAAGCATTAATTAAGGGGGATTAACACTCGATGTTACTGTAAACTTTCGCGTCGCTACTGTTGACAACTATACGTCGGACTTGATAGACATCTGAAACTTACATTTATGGGAAGTAAGTGTATTTGTTATTGTTTGTTTCAATAGTACATATTTTGTTTGTGTTGGAGCATGGCTCGGACAACCTCGCTAAGTGTTGGTATGTCAAGCAGAGTTGTCAAATTTAGTGATCAAAACTCGACCAGTTGAAACACATGTTAGGTAAAGACTTCATTAAGTTAGCTTTATGTTGTGAAAGATGTTGGAGGGATTTAGAGTCACTACATGAAGAGTCGAAAAAGATCGAGGAGAAAACAAAGATATTCAGCTTCGCATTCAAGAGGTTACTGAATCTAAATAACGCGATTCCATTATCTTTTACACTTGTGCTACAAATGACAAAATATAACTTAATGCCCGAGTTTTACGTTATGACTTGATCACTTGTGATCAATGTGTCTTAATAGATAACTCCACGATATCGCTTGTGGTATTGTTGTTGTAGTTACGACATTCTATATTGCTTAGAGCTTCATTTTCTTCTCTATCTCTAAGTGATATAAGTTTTTCTCCTAAAACCTATGAGTTGGATAATAGCAGTTTATGATGTTGTCTCTGTAGTATTACGAGATTTAATCCATCATAGTATTATGTCTCGACTTACCTTGTCAAACTCTATCGGATTGATTAGTACGTATTCATATGTGATAATGTAATCGAGATCGTGACTCACATTTATGTTGTGTAGACTCAACATACTACTTTTCTGAGTTCGAATAGTATATTGTTGTTTAGCTCTGATTTTTAGAGTTCGAAATCATGCATTTTATTTTCGACATATGAAATTCTAGAATGCCATATCACTTTTAAATTTCGAAACCATATTCATGTTTTCTTATCTTATGGACTTTAGAGTTCGAAACCTCGATGTAGGTTTTGGTAAAACTGACTTTAATAATGAAACCTTGATTTGGTTTTGTGTCCATGAGATATTGTGTCCGAAACTTAATTCTAAGTTTTGACCATAAAAAAACTTGAGTTCGAAACTTGTTTGCTGGCTAACAGTGACTTGAGAATCGAGACCAATGCGTCTTAACAATGTGAGTTCTAAAAGGTCTATAATAAAGACTCTGGGGTTTCCTAAAGGTTTATGTAAACCGGGAAATATAGCTTGTGCGTCAAGGACAAAAAGGTGTGATGCTGAAACATCTCTTGACCACATGGACTCTCAAGTTCGACTCCAAACATTTGTTACGAATATAACATGTTAGTAGGTGTGTCATGTGGTTTCAGAAATTTCGAAACATTCATACGTGTGTTTTGTATCATATATACCAGTATTTGTGAGATATTAAAGATTAATTAAGAATTTCTATGATGTCATAAATGTTTCAAAAAAACTTAAATACTTATCAGATCAGTGGAAGCATTACCAACGCCAGGGATAGGTCAAGCAAGTGCATACGCTAAGAATAAAAATAAATGTAGTCTGATGTCTAACAATTCAATAAACATGTGGACATAGGATGGACGAATATTTACAGAGAAATAAGGAAAGGAATATGTTGTCTGGACATCTAAATCGACATATAAAGAACGAAGGGTATGGGAGGATGACATGAATGGGATAAAACGATGGAAGAGGCGGTATTGATGGAAATGGGATGAAACCTACGAGTGCTATTTGAAATAATACTAACGGAATGCTCTCCAAAATAACCACAAGTGTTATGGAGAAATTATGAAAAGTTCATCTACGAAGACCTACAACTTAAGATTGAAACAATATATTGTATTAGGAATACAACAGTTGATCGGGTACTGGATATGGTCTCTACCTAATGGATAAAAAATTACATGAGGGGGACCAGAATTGTGGGAATGTTGTATGATGCTCCACGATGAAGGTATATTGGAATCCATAACTAAATGTAATCAAACAAAATTGAGATATGTAATGCAAAACTAAATAAAACATAAAACTGTTTGTCAGGGAAAGTTTACAGGGTAACGAGTATTCTAAAAATTATAGGGCAACGAGTATTCTAAAATTTAGGGTGTTATGAGGCGACATGAGAAGGATAAAACATAATCTAAAAGAACAGACACACAATATTGAACAGTCTCGTGTCGTCTGCGGAACGAGTAAATCCCTGTGTTGAACATCTTACACTATAAAAGCCCCCACGTCGCGCGGTGACAATACCACAACTTCCTATTGGCCGAGAAATGGAGTTTGGGGGGAGGCATTCTGGGGAGGACACTTGGCAATCGTCTATTTGTTCATATTAAATCACAGTTCGTTTATACTTCTTCAAAATCTCACCCACGTTGGTGATGTATAACTACTTCAGCTAACTAATTTTTGGACCAATTAATATTTGCCAAGTGTGTCTTGAACTAACTCCGTTTAAAAAAAAAGTTACCTACTTCAAGTCTGGGAACGCCCGACCCCTATTCGGTCTTTTCGCTCACCCCTAGGGGCATGTTCCGGTCTTTTTACGGTAAATTAGAATTTCCCGGTGCCATATAAAAGCGAATTCACTAGGCATTGCATGGCTCCTCTACAGCTCAAAACCTAAACAGAACAAGGCATTCGATGGTATGATTCTAACCCTACTTTTTTTGATCTCATGTATTTTAATTCATGTTGCTTTGTTTTGGAAAACTTACAATTCTAACGGGTACAAATCGATGTTGGAGAGTAGTCTCATGGGTGATACATGGGCGCAGGCGTGGGTTTACAATTGATTGGTCCCCATGTTTTTTTATTTTTATTATTGATTTCTATCTGCGAGTCTAAACCTTTTTTTATATATATATATTACGTACTATGTATGTTTACAGGTTTCTTATTTATTTTGGTTCATGGGTTATTTACAGGTTGGTGGCTGAAATTGTTCTTTTGATGCGGATATATTTTCATCATTAAATAAGATATCGTTAAACAAATTACACGTTGAAATTGATTTTTAGTATTTTGAATCCATTTAATCGCTACTAGCTAGCAAGACTATTATAACACCAACTGATTTGAGATCAAAATTCATTTACATGTAAAAATAATTCTAGCAGATGAACCATAAAACATCAACTCTACGTACTGGTGAAGCCGTATCTGCATTGCTGTCGGAGAGGTAGTCTTCAATGATCCTTTAGTGCATCATAGTTACTAAAAAAGCAGGGGTACCGAAATACAACTAACTTTTCGTTTGGGCTCGTGAGACTTATGGTCAGATATGGACGATCTCAAAAATCAATATCCAGATCCGTTAACCTGAGTTTGGATCTCAATGATCAGCCCAACGCAAGACAGGGTCTTGGTAAATCCAAGGGATGGATTGAGGACAACGATCAGGTTTATAATAATGTACTTCTTGTGTTTGCTTTAATTATATAATCAGAGAATATAATGCGGAAAGTAAAGCACACAAGACACCCGAGATTTTTTTAACGAGGAAACTACAACTTGTAGAAAAACCTCGGGACCTCGTCCAGACTGAACACCGCACAATACAAACTGACAACAAACACTAGCCTACTATAAGACTTCGGTCTGGGATGTAGCAGAGACCAATTCCAACCTTCCAAGTGAACTGGCTACTGTCGCACTCCTTACGTCTCTAGATCCCCCACAGATCGTCACACACTTGATTCCCCTAGCTGACGTCCTTTACAGGCCTAGGAGTTGCTTTAACCGCTGTTAAAGGCTTGTGTCAACAATTCCGGCTTTGCAACCTCAATTATCGACTGTATGTTTGAACTGTCCTCTATCAGTTTGACATACACAAAGTGACTTCCTTCGGATTGCTCCAGGTCATACGGAAATCTACTTACAAGCGGGGGCTAACAAGTAAACCGAGTAAACTATGCCCAACTTGTCTCTACTTCAGTTGTACACGAAGAATCAATTAAGAAACTTATACAACTGGAGCGAACTAGGTCTTACAACACCGAGTGCAGCCGTGCGTTGCTTCCTTTCAACCTTGTATGTAAAGTATCAGTTCTTGAATGGCCTTATATCAGAAGAGAAGGAACGAAGAATAGACAAGAACATAATCAGGTTACCAAGGATACAGATTAATCCCATTTCTACCACTAAGGTCTCAATCTCCTACCTGTGCTTCCCAACTCTCAAGAGAAGTCTTTATAATCGTTAGATAAATCCCGTGAGGAACTACCTAATAGATGATGACTATACCACAACAAGCGTTGAACGAAGTGAAAAGAGCTTACGATCACTTCCCAAAGGACCTTCACGTAGGCTTGATGCTTGCGGTATTCGTCCTTAGACACCTCTATTTATAGCACTCAATAAGATAGGTTGCTTTGGAATAAAACAACTAGTTTCTTGTCCCACAAGTTTAGGAAACCCTAACTTGCAAACCAAGTAACCTAGATTTATCTCAATTGGAAATCTTTTAACATTTATCTGCCAAGTGTTTTGTTAGCTCAAAAACACTTCAAGATAGAGATCCAACAGACCAGAGATAATCTTTATCTTATTGACACATTGAGAATCGTTAGCTGGACCACATACGATATATTCGTGATAAACAAGTCCAACTAAGAGATAAAGGAGTTCAGAGTTTAACCCGAGTGAAATTCCAGAGAATATTCACTTGGGACGGTTCGCAAACCGTCCATCTGAATCACAACCAAAAGTATCTATTTTCAGGTTCACGTTGGTATGCGTCCAAATAGACACTTTGGAACTCTGGAGAAATCCGAGTTTCTGTTTCACGTACATCTGTTTTCGCCCATGGTGTAACATTCCTGACGAAAGAGTCTTTCAACTCGAGGTTGCTGCAGAGGCTGAAGAGGTTCTTTTGCGTTTTGGCTCTCGCGGTGTCACTAACATCAAGTACGACGGGCAGCAGGTGTTCATGTGTAGTAGTGTCTCGGGTTTCATCTTTGGCTTTTATCAGGGCAGGTTGGTGAGGCAGGCGTACAACATTGATAGGGCGGCGCGATTCATGGGATTCGACCAGGACGTGCCTTTGGACCGTTCCCTTCCTCCGTCCAAGGATGACTTACGCGAATATTTAGTCCCCACTTAGCATCCCGGGATGAGGGTTATCTTCTTGGTGGCTGGTAGACTAGCGAGGGTCACTCCCGAATACAACCAATTCTGGGATTACACCTTGAAGGTTCTGGGCAACTTTGTGAAGAAGGTGAACACGAGTGATAGGCCCATTTTTATCCTGACACCCCAGGTAATCTTCTTTCTGATTGATCACGTATATGCTTTGCTCGCCTTGCCTAGGTTAACGGTATTATTTCCCCTGGTGACAGATGGCGCCTCCTCTGGTTGTCCAACCTAAGAAGAAGGTTAAGTGTAGTAGGATGGAATTACCTGAGGGTCGCTTCGTTGCTCTTTCCCCCATAATGAGTTCGTGTCCCTTCCCATCTCAGGTGATCCGTTTATGTTCTGGTGGGGTTTCTCGTTATTTATAGATGTGTCCCCTCTGGTTGATCCTCTTTTACCGACTTTGCAGGTTTCAGTATCGAAGGGGTGTGAAGATGCCACAAAGTCCCCAGCTGTTGTCGTCGAGACGAGAGATGAGGCAGATGAGTCTAATGGTGTTGGTTCTTGTGTTTCTTTCCTCCAGGCTGATGGTCGTGAGTTTCCTCAGGTAAGGCCTATTGCTTCTTTACGTCTTTGTCAGCTGTGCTTCTCCTTTGGGTTTTGTCTCTGCACCATTAGTGAGTAGTCGACTAACCATTCAAGGTCTTGTGTCCGTTGGAACAAGAGAATGAGGGTCGCATTGAGGCTGTTACGGAAATCGCGGGAACACCAAAGAGTGGGGAAAGCTTGAGTGACGACGTGGGGACAACTGTTCCCGGGGTTGTTGGCGTTGTTCCCGAGGATTCGGGAGCGGCTTTCCCTCTGAGGCAATCACCAGGTGGTGGTGCGGACGTCGCTCCTCCAAAGGTTGTTAGCAAGACTGCTGGAGTGAAGGTGGCTATCTTTTCAACTGAGTAGACATCTAATGGCGGTGTGAATCAGGAGCCTACCTATCCTGGCGCCGGAGTTGCTTTCCCTTCTTCCGTAGGCAAAGTTCGTCACGGTTACGCCTTGGTAGGCAACTTTCCGGTGTTGAATGAGTATCAGACACTGTATGAACGGATTAGGAGGAAATCCGGCCATATTGCTAGTAACGGGGAGAAGCAGCTACTTTCTGAGTCGATAGTCGGTACTCTGTTGTCGAGGGTGACCGAGATGATGGCCCAATCCATTGGCTCCGCGGATCCTCTTGATGTCCAAGATTGGGAGGATTCTATAGCTGCAGCTGAGTCTAAGGATTTCAATGTGGCTTGACTGCGTGACAGGTTTGAAAGGGCCAAGGCTCAGGGGTCTCAGGAGATTCTCCGGGAGAAGGAGAAGAAGGTGGCGGAGTTGAAGGCTGAGTTGCAGAGGGAGGAAAGGGAGTTGGAGCGGCTAAGGCTATCTTGCAAAGGTGGACCTAGTGGGGTCTTGAGCGATATTCTCGACTAGCGGTCGTTCTTTTTTTTCCTTTTTGTTTAAGTACATGGCTTCTTGTCTTTGGAACGTTGAATAGGTTGTAGGTATTTTCTATTGATTGGATAGGATTGTGTTTTCTAAGAGATATTGAAATGAAATACTTTTCTTAATTAAATCTGCTAAATGGAAATCCTATCTACTGCACGCCATGATGCGCTGCTTTGGAGGAATGCAAATACAATAAACAGGAGGCTTTGTGCCGTCCTCCTTTAGGTTTTTGGTGAAACCTTGCTAAACCGAGTTCAATCCCACGGCCAATGTGGCGTGGAGTGAATCATGGTTAGGCAGGAGCTCCTTCGCTTTCTTGCGAAACCTTTCCACATATGCAACTGCGCTCTCCCCCACCCCTTGTTTGAGGTTGAACAGTTCTACGTATTCTTTGAAGTCTGGGATGGTCTCTAAAACTTCCGGCGGTATGTCGTAGGGGATGAGTTTGCCTTCTCCTCGGATCTTAACATTGTACGGCTTGTCACGTACAATTCCGGATTCCTGAAGGGCTTTGATGAAGATTCTTATAGCTGTGCCGACATTTATTGTGGGTTTTCCAGGGTTTTCCCCTCGAACGGCTCTCCTCGTGGTGAGTCCCCGGTAACTCGGTGAATGTGGGCTATCATATAAAAGAGGGGTGGACGAAGTACCTTCTTGGTCAAGGGGGTCTTCATTGACTCCCTTGGGTTCTGCAGGCGTGATTTCTGCCTCCGCGATGCTGCTCTTTTGTACAAACCGCTCCATGAACTCCAGAGGAAGTGTCTCCAGGTTGTTGTAGATCCATGGGCGTCCCAGCACCATGTCTCTCTCGACGACTCCCTTAACAATGTGAAATTCCACTATGGTTGGGATTGTGGCGATTTCAACGGGAAGGTCGATCCACCCGCAAGTGTGTACTTCGACCCCGTTAGGACCTTTGATGATGGTAGGGGCATGGATCTTGGTAGACTCCTTCGTTTCCTAGGTGTAATTCCCCGGACTCCACCTTGGCTTGGAAAATTCGCTTAAGGGTAAAACAGTCCTTGGTAGGGTGAGTAGTGACTCGGTGATATCGACAATACCTTGGGCTTGCTACCTCTTCGGCTGTAGGAGGCTGTCGTATCGGAGGGAGTTCGATTGCTCCGTCTTGGATCCAAGTGTCTAGCAACTCTAGTACTTCCTCCATGGGAAATGGGTAGTCTGGTATCTCTGGTCTGGCTTTTTGCCTCCGCATCTCCGGTTGTTGTGGCCCTCCTTGGTTCATGTTCTTGTTCGGGGTCCCTGGAGCTGAATTAGTACGTTTTGGATGCGTCACTTCCGTGACAGGGCCTTTCCTCTTCCCTCCTTCGCTGATGGCGCCCATAGAGGGCAAGTTGTTGTTGTGGCACAAGTCTCTTCGCTTCTAAGGGGTTTACTCCTCTCTAACAGGGCGGGTGCAGTGGTGGCGGACCTCTTCGCAGCTTCATGGAGTTCAGAGAAGGTCTGAAAGCGGAGGTTCTCCAAGAGGGATCGGTATACAGGAATCATTCCGTTGATGCAGAGTTCCACCAACTGCTGGTCCGTGACGTTCAAGTCGTGGCAATCAAGGGCTTGGATTCTGAATCTCTTGACCTAGTCGTTCGGGTGCTCGCTAGGTCTCTGGACCATTCTGCCGAGATCAGATAGTGTTATCTGCTCAGACACGAAGAAGTACTTGCGGTAGAACGCACTCACCATCTCGCCCCAGGTCCCAATACTGTTCGGAGCAAGATTATTGTACCAGGTATTGGCTCTTCCAGTGAGAGACTTCGAGAATTCTTTGAGTCTCAGGACATGGTTGTACTCGTGTTCCCCCAGGGACTCCAGAAATCGCGAGATGTTTTCACGTGCATTCCCAGTTCCGTCATACAAGGAGAACATGGGCGATATATATCCTTTGGGGAGGGTAATCCTCTAGACTTCGTGCGGGTACGGTGGCCGGTGTTGGTGGATAAGTAGCGCCATCTCTCTTTCTCGATTTCGTAGCAGCTTTTCCAAGTCGTCTGCCGTGACATAGCGCGATGGTTGTCCTCCCCTTTGGCGAGATTCTTCTGGGAGAGAAGGTGCTTCGTCATCTCGGATGTGGATAACAGTCGAGCGGGCACCTATAGTAGCAGTGTCAGGGGTCTCCTTGACTGGTGAACTTGACAGCTTCGAGGTTAGAGTTTTGAGACAATCCAGGATTCCTAGCTGAGTGTCGAACATCTTGTCTTGACTTTCTGCGAGGACGTCTTGTCGTCTGGCTAACTCCTCCATGGTTAATGCTCCCGATACTCCTTTTCCTTTCTCGGCGGTAGCGTTGGCCTTAGCTGTGGAGGAAGGGTTCTTTCCAGAGGTGTGGGTTGGAGCATTAGAAGTCACTGGGGTGATGGGGATAGCCGAGATGACAGGTGTTGAAGGGGGATTTTCTTGGGTAACAGGTGGCGTGGTGCCGGATGCATGTGGGTTGGTAGGTACTGTGTTAGAGGCTACAACACCGTCAGTTGAAGAGTTGGGGTTTTTGGTGTCTGATCCCGACCTAAGTTCAACCATTTTGAGAAAGTTTTCTGGAACCGAGAGAATGATCTCCCACTGTGGTCGCCAACTGTTTTTACCTGGAAAAACAATGCACCGTCTCTGGGTACTTTCGTAGTGTTCGAGATCAAAGTCGAACAAGACGAGCCTAAACCAAGTCAATGGCCGTTCACGTCTTGCTTCGGTCACAGAGAGGATAGAGGTTGATCTAGGGAGGGAAACATCGAAGAAACTTGAGATCAGGTTGAGGATGTGTTTTGGGTGTAAGAGTTCAAGATTTCCGTCGTGAAAGTGACTAGAAATCTCCAAGGCTAGAAGTGTGTTGGGTTGCTCATGTGTGTTTTTTTTCTGAGGCTTTGTTTTATTCAGGTGTTCTGAATATCTGGTTGTTTCTGAAAGATCCCCTGCCTTGGAAGATAAAGGAGGCCTCTATTTATAGTTTTGGACTCACCCTGATCTCTCGACGGAGAAGGTGGAAGTCGTGGAAGAGTGGGGGAGTGGAGGACATGAGTTGGTTTCTGTATCTGCCTGAGTTGTGTAGAACATGTCCACTCGCGCCATCTTCTCGTAACTGTCCACTATCTCCATCAGTTTTTTTCAACTGTCGTAGACCGCCAGACCAATACCCCTAAAGTTATCCCCCCGTGTGATGTTTTAATGTCTCGAGTGATACGCAGATATTGCGTAGTTGAGTTGAGTTGAGTCTGAGTACAGTCGTATGACTAATTGTCATGACCAACATGAGTGTGGTGCCTCCAGGACACGAGTATAGGAGTGGCCTTGGCTGTTGGCCAAGGCCAAGAGTTCATAGCGCCATTGGCTTGTGGCGCCATAGCCCGAGGGGCTATGGCCTTGGCCTTTGGCCAAGGCCAACTTCCAAAGCGCTTGTTTAGCGCTAACCCTATTATCATGGCGCCACGGCCTTGGCCTTTGGCCAAGGCCAACTCATCTTGTTGTGGCGCCATGATTCATGGCACCACGACCTTGGCTTTTGGCCAAGGCCAACTCATCTTGTTGTGGCGCCACGGCCTTGGCCCTTGGCCAAGGCTATTTTCTCGTGAACCCATGGTGGCTCATGGTTCACGCTGCCATGCTATATGGTGCTATGACTTTGGCATCTGGCCAAGGTCAACTTTGTTGCAGCTGGTGCGTGCTGGCTATGCCTTGGTTATGGTGTGCGTGCTTACGCTACAACATACTTGAAGTCATGGCGTGTTTATCCATGGTATGTTAGACCATCCTGAGTTTGGGATGAGGTCTGTTTAAGCCTGTTTAGGCTGTTGTGTGCTTCTCAGGGAGTTCTAGACAGGCCTAGAACTTCGATATTCCTGAGGTTTTCATTAAGACTCGAATGTTGAGTCGTATAAAGAGGAAATCCATGAGGATGCGTCTCTGTTAACTCTTCACCATGTACCATATAGTGATCTGGTTTTGATGCCGAGGAATTCGAGGCGATGTCGACATGAAGCAGATTAATGGGTTTAATGTGCTGGTGAGATTATTAGTACTGCACTATGATATCATCCTCTCCACCGGGGGTTATAAGAGAGAACTCATAGAAAGTTTATTCAACTCGTAGAATGGGTTGCATTCTGAGCTATAAAGATGTGCTTGAATAGGCGATTGCCTCTAGGTTAGGCATGGTTAGAGAGTGTTTTTACAATCTTGTCCCTCTCTCATTTTTCACCATCTACACTATGTTATTCTGACGAGAAATCCAGTTATGTCATCAATGATAACGTTTGCAGATTCCATTATAACTTGAGTTCTTGTGTTAAAAACTCGAAACCCTCGACTGTCAGATGCATATCCTAGGAAAATTCCCTTATCGCTTTTTGAGTCAAATTTTCCTCTTTGTTCTCTGTCTTTAAGGATATAACATCTGCTTCCAAAGACACGGAGATAACCCAAGTTGGGTTTCTTACCGTACCATAGCTCATAGGGTGTTTTAAGGTGAAGGACCTTAGATATACATGATTGATAAGATATCATGCTGTGAACACTGCTTCACCCCAAAATTTTAAGGGCAAATCTCTGTTATGAAGCATAACCCGAGCCATTTCTAGAATATTTATACTTTCTTTCAGCCACGCCATTAGCCTGAGGTGTGATAGGTGTTGAATATTGTTGAACTATACCCGGTGAGTCATAAAACTCGAATACCTTAGTATTTTTAAATCTATGCCACGGTCGCTCCTGATTTTCTTAACTGTGCGACCTTGCTCATTGTGGATTCTATTCACAATGATCTTAAACTCTTCTAGGGTATCATTCTTGTGCTTGAGAAATGCTACCCAGGTGAATCTAGTGTAGTCATCGACCATTACCAGGGCATATTTATTCCCACCAACAGATATTTGTTGGATAGGACCAAAGAGATCCGTTAGGGCATTGTCCGGTCAAACCCACTAGCGTTGGTATGTCAGGCTAGTTGTCAGTTTTAGGTGTCAAAACACAATTCGTGATTTAGCCTACTAGAATTTAGATTTCGGAATAGAGATATAAACTAAGTAGTTGAGACCTTGAAGACGAAGACTGTGAAGACAAAGAAGACATCAATTATTCTTCATCGACAAAAGGTTAGTAGGAGTTATGACTTTTATGGAAATTCTTCTATTCTACTTTCTCTATCTTTCGAAATAGTCGGCTACTTTGGTAGTGTTATAATAGCAATTGAGATCGTGTTCTTGGCTACATGACCATGTGTCATGACTAGTGTTTGTTCTCGCAAATACTATGGTTACAAGAATGTATGAGATAGATTCGATACCATTTGTCCATTATAATGGTTTGCTTGCAAATTACTTGTTGGATA
Organism: Papaver nudicaule; assembly: GCA_023529015.1. Lineage (NCBI taxonomy): Eukaryota > Viridiplantae > Streptophyta > Magnoliopsida > Ranunculales > Papaveraceae > Papaver > Papaver nudicaule. Next base: position 20,121 of record JAJJMA010319364.1, read on the forward strand.
TGGGTGAATCTAAAGGAGTACTCTTGAGCAAGAGTCCAGTGGATTACAGCTGAGGGCGTCTCACACGTCTAAGTCCTGGTTAAGCCCAGAACTTCCAACGGATCCTAGTTAACCCTAATCTGAAGGTCGGACGGTTCCCGAACCGTACGCGAAACAGAAACTCTGGAATTCTCCTGAGTTCCAAAG
>JAJJMA010319392.1:0-20930 GCA_023529015.1 Papaver nudicaule
AGAGGTGGTTGAGAAGTGGCAGCAGCATTAAATGCCAACGGATCTATGCGCAGAGCAGACGTGGCAGATCCACAACCAAGTATTACTTCGAGAGCAAACGCAATCCACCATACCGTGTGGAGAAGGACAAGAACGCGTACACATCAGACCGCACCAATCCACCACGCACGGGATTAACAGGATGAACTGCAGTGAACTTTTCAAGAATTCTATAAATACATGACCCCTCTCACTAAGAAAGGGGTCTAGAAAAATCATCCTAGAGCTAGAATATGAGAGAGAGATTGTCATATTATGAACTCATCCTAGTCCAGGAGAAAGGAAAACTATTAACCCATAATTGTAAGTTTGATTATTCACTCAAAAGTAGCATAAATCTCTTCAATGATACTCATTCAAGAGTAGAGAAGATCTTTATTATCACATGGATGTATTTGGCTTATGCATTATGAGTCATGTTTATATTAGTTTTGCAATATGTCTTTGGTTTATTTTAACATTTATGCCTTTATATCAATGCATGATTTTTCCGCAATCAGTCGTCCCGTGCGGGATCAGTTGTATACATTCATACTGACCCTTGAACGTGATAAATTAAAGCAAATAAAGAACATGTTTACCACTGCTATATGCTTTCGCAATGAGTTAGTACGCATTGGTATCCTTCAAAGTTATATCTCTTGATATCATTATTGTATCGCACTCGCTTGTATGCTGCGATATTGATTGTGAGTTCATAATCTAAGCAAATAGATTTATGCGCTCACAGTTTGGCGCTAGAAACAGGGACATATTGTCTCTGTAAAAGTATTAGTCTTTTCCTTTTGACCTTGTGTCTCTCAATTTAAACTAAAAATTATGATATATGTCATAAAGTTTATACACTGCGATTTCCTTGGTATGTTATTGTTTCTTTCACTGCGATTTCGTTTTCACCTTATGACTAACCAATTTGTTGAGTATAGTGACGTATTCAACGGCATGGTAACGACCATATAAGGAGGAAACAGATCAAAGAGGAGGATGACATCATGATAGTGATCTAACTAACTTTGCAACTTTTTGCAACCCGTGTTGGTTTTTCATTTGCCTATTTCAGAATATGGAGTCTCAGAAGGATTCGCACGCAACTAAGAAACCTGTACTAACTGTAAGGACTCGCAACGCACATAAGATTGCAATAGATAATGAAGCTGCACGACTAACGACAACCAAAAAAGCTAATACCGTATCAGAAGCATAGTTATTGGCAGCAGCTGTATCAAAAGAGGCAGCGGATACCGCAGCAAAAGCTTCGGCGAAAATGATAGTAACAGCACAAATGAAGGTTTTAGAGGAACGTCAAAAGTTAAAAGCTGTTGCCGCAATAAAGGAAGCTATGGACAAAAATGCCGCAATTGAATCACAGAAGATTGCGTTGCAAAAAGCTGCTGCGGATGCAAGGAATCTACAAATGATTCGGGCAGCTGAGGTGCAAAGAGCAGAAGCATCCAGAATTGCAGCTGAAAAGAACAAAAGCAAGGTGGGAGGCGAAACCGCAGAGGATTTCTGTGATCATCATCAGATCAAAGGCCACAAGACTGAGGATTGCAAAACTCTTAAAGGACGCGCTCCTGAGATGACAGTTCCTGCTCAAAGATACAGATTAACTCCAAATGAACTGGGAGAGTCTTCCCGCGTGCAGCTACCATATCAGTTACCAAGGAGTGGCCTCTTGTCTCCTGTTCAAAACTTGATTTCCCACCCGACGATTGACGGATCAGGGAAACCATATGCTACCATAGGAGCAAGTGAAAATGATTCCGTGGAAGAAGAGATCGAAGCATACATCTACCAGCAAGAAGCAATTCCGTGGGCAGAACCATCCTCACAATCAAACGAGCCCATTCTGTTAGCAGCAGAGCTGAAGGAAATTCAAAGGGAGCGGAAACTCTTGGCAGATGCAATGGCGATTTTAGCACGGGAAAATGAGGAACTAAAGGAAAATGCAGCAGTTTTGGCACAACCTCAACAAGTGCAACCATTACGATACAGACTCCCTAGGGAGTGTGTGCGAGAAGGAATTTCCCAAAACATCCGGCAGCAGGAAAGAAGAATAATTATACACCCTCAACGAAGGATCCCGCAACCAGTACCAGTTCAGCCACGCGTTATTGAACGCCAGGAAGGCATAGATTACAGCTATGAGGAAGGCAATCAATCTGCAAATGACTATATGCGGGGTGATTACGATGAGGATGACTACGAGTCTGATTATGGTAACGAGGATCAGGCAGTGGATTGACCAGCTTATCCCCAGCAGGGTCAAGCTAACCAAGCCATAATACCAAATGTTCCTGGTTATCAATATCGAGATGATCTGGAAGAGATGAGGGCTTAGCTAAGAGCAATCAGAGCACATCAAGGAGGCAACCAGTTGGAAGTAGCAATGCGGGATGTACAAACCACGCCCCCAGTACCAAGGCTAGCACTGACCAGGATCTCTAGGAAATGTTCACTCCCAACCTTCCAATGCTATGACGGAACTTAAGATCCCGCAGCGCATATCAGATATTACGCACGGGTCATGGCACCTTGGGTAAGAAATAATGTGGTGATGTGCAGGTATTTCCCATCCAGCTTAAAGGGAGTAGCACTCCAGTGGTACGATAACTTAGCACCAAATTCAATTGGATCTTATCATGAGTTGGCCACAAAGTTTGTGGGACAATACATGTATAACAAATCTTTGAAGACCGGAACTGACAAGCTCCATGGATTGATATCAAAGCCGGGAGAAGATTACACGGAGTACGAGAGAAGAGGGACAAAGATTTGTCAAGAGATAGGCAATGTAAGCGATGAGGCCAAAATCAGTGGTTTTACTTGGGGGTTGGACAAGAATTGCACACTCTTTGTGGAGATTCAAGGATCCGATCCGCGGACAGAAGGGGCATTGCGCATCATTCTCGAAAAACATGTACGGTTGCAAGAGATTCAAAGAGATAATCCGCGTGGACAATCTCACAGGTCTTCTGACAATCAGAGGAGCAGCCACAAACCTTCTCAGAATCATAAGAGTTCTCACCGCACTAACTCGATGGAGCCTGAGTGTCATATACCTGACAGGGAGATAGTGATTTTGGGCGCCCCTTAGCATCTGTGCGGGTTTGGCTTTATCAGCAACTTTGGATTCGTTGAGAAAGTAGCTTGTGACGACTGGTTGCTCTACACGTGTCCTCTCTTGTCGGGTGTGAGCTGAGAGTTAGTTATCTCTGCCGTTTATGCGGTTTTGGGATTCATTCGGAGATTTGTGATTGTTCTTGCCTTTTTGGCTCAGCCAAGGCTTTGCCCTTATTTTCATTTCTGCAATTTACATTTCAATCAATTTAAATTATGTCTTTACTTTTATGTTCTTCAATTTCTTGTTCATTTCAATTACTATTTATTCCGTTGTTTTGGGTATTGGTTACTAGGTAAACCATTACAATTGGTATCAGATTCAGCTACATCCATGGGAGGAGCTACTAAGAGTGCAGCAGAGAAAGATTTGGAGAATCGTACTAAGTCTTTAGAAACTCAACAAGAAAATACAACTAAGCAATTGTTCGAAGTTAATACTAAATTGGATGGAATCGACGAAAAATTGGATAAGTATTCCAAAGATTCAGAAGAACAAGAAACCAGAAGGAATCTGGTGAATACAGAGATGATGGAAGGGTTAATGAAGAAATATAAACTGATATATGATGAATCGGCAAAAGAAAACCAACTTAAGCTTGATGAATCAGCGAAGATGAGTCAACTTAAGCTAGATGAAGCCATCAATAATAGTACCAAAGCTCTACAAAAGCAAATCAGTGATGCTCATAAACTGTTTCCACAACCACATACTTCTCCACCGAGTGGATTTGCTTCTAGTTCACACTCACAATTTCAGACCCCTGGTAATAATCAGTTTCAATATACTCTCTCCAACAAAGACCTTAATCCCTTTCAGCATGAAGATTGATTTTCCATGGTTTAATGGTGAAAATCCTCGAAGCTGGGTCAAAAAGTGTGACAGATACTTTCAGCTACGTCAAATTGAGGATCTCCAGAAGGTAACTTATACTTCAATTCATTTGGATGGCAAGGCTGATCAATGGTTTACCCATTTCAGAGTGGGTAAGGATCTTATGACCTGGATTTTTTTTTCTGATAATATTTATGCTATATTTGAAAATCCTGCTCAGGATAATTTTATAGGGAACTTTAATAAGTTGTCTCAAGTGAACTCTGTAGAAGAGTATTCGGAAAAGTTTGAATCCTTGAATGCTCTCATGCTTGCTAACAATCCTTCTTTATCTGAAAATTATTTTGTCAAAAGTTTCATCAGTGGGTTAAAGGATGAAATTAGAACTTCAGTTCTTATGTTCAACCCAACTACACTCCTTCATACTTATTCACTAGCCAAAATGGAGGAACAAAAGCTGTTACTCCAAACTAAATTCACTAGACCACAAACAAAGTCATTTACTAATTCTTTTGCAAATTCAAGACCCCAGTACACTTCAAATTTTCCTCCTAAGCCTACTGTGACCAGCACTACACCTACTCTTACTTCGAAGAATTTCAATACAAATTATGTTACAAGAACTAGCCCACCATCCCTACCCATCAAAAGGATTAGCCCTGAGCAAATGAATCTCAGAAGGGAGAAAGGCCTTTGTTATAATTGTGATGAGGTTTATGTGAGAGGTCATGTGTGCAAGAAGCAGACACTGTTCATGGTGGTGGGTGAGACTCTTGATTCAGAAGACTCTGAGGTAGCTGAGGAAATTTTCCAAGAGGCTATTAATTCTCCAGTGGAGTCTGACAAGGAAGTTTCTCTTAATGCTTTGACTGGCAATGTATCTGCTGATACTCTTAGAATTCCAGGATTTCTAAATAAAAAAGCTATTTCTATTCTTATTGATACAGGGAGTACTCATAGTTTCATTGATACAGATTTAGCTACTTCTCTCAGATGTGAAATCTATCATACTCAGCACTTGCTAGTAACTGTTGCAAATGGAGACAAAACTATAAGTACTGGAATATGTTCTAAGCTACAGTGGACTATGCAAGGATACAAATTCTGTGAAGATCTCAGATTGTTACCTTTAGGGGGTTGTGACATGGTATTGGGAGCAGATTGGCTCAGAAATCTAGGTGATATTCTATTGAATCTTTCTAAACTTTCAATTTCTTTTCTGTATAATGGGAAAAGAATTACACTGCATGGTGCTCCTAGCAAGCCATCTCTTATGTCCATGACTACTGGAGCTGTGACAAGTTTTTTCAGAAAACACACACATGGCATTGTTGGCCAACTTTTTTCTGTGTCTGTTTCAACACCCCCTCACCCTGTCCCACCAGTCATTTCTCAGCTATTGGCTAAGTTCTCTGACATTTTTGTTGAACCAAAAAGCTTGCCCCCACAAAGGAGTCTTGATCACAAAATTATTCTGCAACCAAATTCTGAGCCACCAAATATGAGACCATACAAATGCCCATATATCCAAAAATCTGTCATTGAGCAACTAGTTTCTGAAATGCTTACTTATGGGATTATTCAACCTAGCCACAGCCCTTTTGCTTCACCCATTCTCTTGGTAAAGAAGAAAGACAACTCATGGAGGTTCTGTGTTGATTATAGAAAGCTCAACAACATTATTGTGAAGGATAAGTTTCCTATACCCATTATTGATGAGTTGTTGGATGAGTTACAAGGAGCAAAGTATTTTTCCAAGTTAGATCTCAGATCAGGCTATCATCAGATAAGAGTACATGCTCCTGACATACATAAGACTGCATTTAGAACTCATCAAGGACATTATGAGTTCAGAGTTATGCCATTTAGCCTCACTAATACCCCTGCTACTTTTCAGGCCTTAATGAATGAAGTGTTTCAGCCCTTCTTGAGGAAATTTGTTTTGGAATTTTTTGATGACATTTTAGTCTACAGTTCCAGCCTAGAAGACCATGTTTCTCATCTGGAGGCTACTCTTTTGTTGCTGCAACAACATAAATTATTTGCCAAGTTTTCTAAAAGCTGTTTTGCTCAACAAGAATTGGATTACTTGGGTCATATAATCACATCTCAGGGTGTGGTAGCTGATCCAGCTAAAATCTCTTGCATGGTCAACTGGCCCATTCATAAAACTCTCAGAGACCTTAGAGGATTTTTGGGTCTTACTGGATACTATAGGAAGTTTGTAAGAGGATATGGAGTAATTAGTAGACCCCTGACCAATCTTTTGAAGAAAAATGCTTTTGAGTGTCAGATGAAGCAACTCAAGCATTTCAGCAACTCAAGGAGGCTATGACCAGTCTTCAGTGCTAGCACTGCCAGACTTTTCACTTCCTTTGGTCATTGAGACTGATGCTTCTGGGATTGGTATTGGAGCTGTTTTGATGCAGTTGAACAAACCCATTGCCTTTTTCAGTAAGTCATTGGGGCCTAAAGCTAGAAGTCTTTCTACTTATGAAAGGGAGTTGATGGAAATTGTGCAATTTGTTACTAGGTGAAGAAACTATCTTGAGGGTCATCATTTCATTATTCGAACTGACCACCAGAGTATTAAGTTCTTTCTAGAACAAAGGATCACCACTGGACTTCAACAGAAATGGTTGATGAAACTCTTGGGATATGACTATGAGATAAGTTACAAGAAAGGAGTGGAGAACAAAGTTGCTGATGCCCTTTCGAGAAGAGATCAGTCTGGAGCTTATTCTCACCAAATTGATGTCTCTAACCTAACTTGGGCTCAAGATATTATGGAGAGCTATGCAGGAGATGATACTGCCCAACAACTCATCACTCAATTCTCAGTTACATATGTTGTTATCCCTCATTTTACTTACATTGGGGGCATTCTCAGATACAAGAACAAAATCTATGTGGGCAAGAATGCCAACATCAGATCCCATATTCTGCAATCCATACATTCCTCTGCAATTGGTGGACACACAGGTATTCATGCTTCTTATGTTAAAGCAAAAACTTATTTTTACTGGTCAGGCATGAAAAAGGATGTCACTATATTTGTTGCTAACTGTGATATATGCCAAAGAAACAAAGGAGAATTCGACCATCCTGCTGGATTATTACAGCCATTACCTATTCCTGAATATCCCTGGCAACACATTTCAATGGATTTTATTGAAGGGCTGCCTATGAGTAACAAGAAGTCAATTGTATTGGTAGTGGTAGATCGTATGACAAAGTATGCACACTTCATCAGCTTACAACACCCATACACAGCTGCTTCAGTTGCTAGTGAATTCATCAACACTATTTTCAGGTTACATGGTTTACCAGCATCTATAATTTCTGACAGAGACAGGGTCGTTACCAGCTTTTTTTGGCAGGATCTTTTTAAGGTTTTGGGTATTGAACTGAAGCTCAGCACTGCTTATCATCCACGGACTGATGGTCAGACTGAGAGAGTGAATGCTTGCCTAGAAACTTACTTAAGGTGTGTCATTGGGCATAAACCTACACAATGGGTCAAGTGGTTACCATTAGAAGAATGGTGGTACAACAATAACTATCATACCAGCATTAAACTAACACCATTCAAAGCTCTTTATGGGTATTCTCCTCTTCACTTGGCTTTTTCTTCCACTTCTAATTCCACTGTTGCAGCAGTTGAGGAATACATTCAACAAGGAGAGGAAATGCTAGATCTGTTGAAGGAGAACCTACAGAAGGCACAAGAGAGAATGAAGTGGTTTGAAGATGTCAAGAGGTCTGACAGACAATTTGAAGTGAGTGATTTGGTGTATCTTAAACTCCAACCATACAGGCAAGATTCTGTCTCCTTGAGGAAGAATTTCAAATTGTCTGCCAAATTTTATGGACCTTTTCCTGTAGTTCAGAGTGGGTTCTGTGGCATACAAGTTGCAGCTTCCTTCTTCAGCCAGAATTCATCCTGTATTCCATATGTCTCAGCTGAAGAAGAAGATTGGCACTGCTTATACTCCTTCACCAACACTCACAGTTGTTGACCATGAAGGACAGATTATAGTAGCCCCTGAATCAGTGTTGGCCACCAGAACTATTCATAGAAAAGGGTTGCAGGTTGATCAAATTTTGGTCAATTGGACAAACTCTGGTCCTGAAAATGCTACTTGGGAGGATACCTTACACATCAAAGCACATTTCAAAAGATTTCCTTCCTTGAGGACAAGGAAAATTTTGTGGGGAAGGTATTGTCATATACCTGACACTTTGGGTGCCCCTTAGCATGTGTACGGGTTTGGCTTTATCGGCAACTTTGGATTCGTTGAGAAAGTAGCTTGTGACAACTGGTTGCTCTACACATGTCCTCTCTTGTCGGGTGTGAGCTGAGAGTTAGTTATCTCTGTCGTTTCTGCGGTTTTGGGATTCATTCAGAGATTTGTGATTGTTCTTGCCTTTTTGGCTCAGCCAAGGCTTTACCCTTATTTTCATTTCTGCAATTTACATTTCAATCAATTTTAATTCTGTCTTTACTTTTCTGTTCTTCAATTTCTTGTTCATTTCAATTACTATCTATTATTCCGCTGTTTTGGGTATTGGTTACTAGGTAAACCATTACACTGAGCCCGCAGAGAAACGACAATGCAATGAAACAAAGCAGTACGATAATAAACGTCCAAAGTCAGGAACGGGGAAGAAGATTTACGACTTCAACGACTCGGTTTATACCAAGTTAAACACCAACATATCACAGATATTGCGAACCCTTAAGTCCCGAGCAGACATGAAATGGCCATGGTCAAGAGGACAGCAGGCTCCAAGGAATGAGAATCACAAGGATTTTTGCGAGTACCACTAGTTCAAGGGACATCTAACTGAAAATTGCAGGGGATCTCAGGCAATACGTTCAGCCGCAGCCACGAAGTCAGCAAGATAAAACTGTCAAAATCCCACCAAATGATCAAGTAGTTCACATGATCACGCATTCAGAGTTCCATGCAACAACGTTAGTGGGGGATATCAGCAAGCGACTCAGAAAGCGTATGGAAATGCACAAAATTTTCAGCGTGAATGGAGAAGCTACCGAGCAATGGGAAGAGTGGATGGCCACACCTCTAAGTTTTTCTGCAGTCGATGTAGACCAGGAAGTAGAGGTTCATAACGACCCTCTGGTCCTAACTCTCCCCGTAGCGGGTTGGAACATGAAGAAAATTCTGATGGATAGTGGGAGTTCTCTGAACGTAATGTTTTATAGCGCATTCCTCAAGATGAATCTCAAGGATGAGCAATTATCTCCATCACGATTCACCATCTATGGTTTCAATGGATCTGTTTCAAAGCCTAAAGGGGAAATTGTGTTGGAAGTCAAGGTTGGGCCTTTGAAGATCAATACCAGTTTCAGCATTGTAGACGCACCCTCTCCGTATAACGCCATCATAGGGAGATTGTGGGTACATCAGTTGAAAGGAGTCGCGTCATCATATCATCAGCATCTGAGCTTTCCCACTGACCAAGGGGAAATGCAAATCAAAGGAGATCAATATATAGCCAGGGAATGCCATGCAACCGAAACCAGAATGAACTTGGAGCGCGCAGAGCGTAACAACAGGAAATACCAAAAGGAGGAGAGCAAGAATAAGGTCATTGATGAATACCTCGAAGAATCCAAAGGGAAAAGTCTGATGCACGTACACACCGACCCGGAATACGAAATGTCCAGTCTCTGGAGAGAAGCGGAAAAAGATAAAAAACTGGCTATTGAGCAACATCTCACGGACATCGCGAGTGAAATCCTTGCTGTTGCAAAAAAGCGCATTGAAGAGCTAAGCACATCTGTTCCCGCTATGAGCCCAGATGAACTTGAAGCAATGAAGGCCGTAAAGGATGAAACGCATACCAAATAACAGTGAAAGAGCGCTCCCCTCCTAGGAACACCAGAGCCACTTTTTTCCGCAGTTGAGCCTACAAAGGAAGTAAACATAAGCACCGCGGAGATGCCCAGGATGATCAAAATCAGAACTCTGTTGGGGGAAGAACAGGAGGAAGCGCTCCATAAATTGCTAATTGAGTACGCAGACATATTTGCATGGAAAATGGGGGATATGCCCGACATAAACCCAGAAGTAGTGGAGCATGAGTTGAAAATAGAACCAGGAACGCAACCCTTCAGACAGAGGTTGCAGAAAATATCACCAGACTACCATCACGCGGTTGAGCAGGAGCTTAAGAAGCTTTTGGACGCAGGTTTCATTAGGGAAGTCAAATACCCCATCTGGATATCTAATATGGTGATAGTGCCAAAGAAGAACGGTGGAGTACGGATTTACATAGACTTCTCTAACCTTAACAAGGCTTGCCCAAAAGACAGTTATCCACTTCCTAGTATAGACCAACTGGTTGACGCAACTGCGGGGCACGAATTATTATCTTTCATGGATGGATATTCAGGTTATAACCAGATTGCACTCGCACCAAAGGATCAGGAACGCACCGTATTCTTCACTCCTAGAGGGCTATATTGTTATACAAGGATGCCATCTGGTCTGAGACACGCGGGGGCAACTTATCAAAGGCTGGTAAACAAGATTTTTGAACCATGGATAGGGCACAACTTGGAGGTATACGTGGATGATATGCTGGTCAAAAACAAAAAGGCGAACAGTCATCTTGGCGACCTTAGGGAAATTTTTCAGGCGATGAGGGAATGCAAGATGAAAGTAAACCCCGACAAATGTACTTTCAGAGTTACATCAGGAAAATTCTTGGGGTATTTGGTCACAGAAAGAGGAATTGAAGTAGACCCAGCAAAAATCCAAGCAATCGTGGATATGCCTTCACCACGGAAACTAAAAGAAGTTCAGAAACTCAACAGGAGTCTTGCGGCACTCAGAAGGTTCATTGGTAGATCCTCGGATAAATGCAAGCACTTCTTCAGCATATTGAGAAAAGAAAGCAAATTTGTGTGGACCGAGGCTTGCGAACAAGCATTTTCAAAAGATAAAGGAATACCTATCTGCGACACCTATTCTTCAAAATCCCGAGCAGGACGAGGTGTTGGCATTATACATTGCGGCCACAAGCAATGCGGTGAGTGTAGTTTTAGTCCGAACAAACCTGAAGGAGGAACAACCAATCTACTACGTGAGCAAAACTTTATCCCCAGCAGAGAAGAACTACACCAAGTTGGAACAACTCATCTTGGCTCTTGTACATGCAAGTCAAAAGTTAAGAACTTACTTTGATGCACATTACATTCGTGTTATCACAAAAGCGCCATTGGGAGCTGTACTTGGGAACACGGAAGTTGTAGGAAGAATACCAAAATGGAATGCCCAGTTGGGGCAACATAAGATTATCTTCGAATCTCGCACGTCTAGAAATCTCAAGTACTTGCTGATTTCCTAGCAGACTTACCGTTGGACAATGACGATGGCGTTGACGACATACCGGGCTTTGACGAAGACAAAGAAGATCCTAACAATATTCTAGTTCCCTCAAACTCGCGGAGATGGGAAGTTTTTGTTGATGGCTCCAAGAATAAAGAAGGAGCAGGTATTGGTATTGTTATCACATCTCCCACAGGAGATCGCATGGTACATTCTTTCAGATTGGAGTTTGAAGAGCATACGAACAACAAAGTCGAGTATGAGGCAGTTATTCACGCATTACGCCTAATCCTAGAGATGGGTATCAGTGACGTACGATTAACAAGCGATTCTCAGCTAGTTATTAGGCAAATTGAACTTGAGTACCAAACTGTAGATGAAAACATGACGGCGTATATGGCCTTGGCACAGAGTCTTGCTTCCCGCATTGAAAAAATCATGTTTCGACACTTATGTAGGAAGGATAATCGCTATGCAGACACACTGGCATTTCTATCCTCAATGATGAGAGATCCGAGCACCACCGCAATCAAAATCGACAGGATCTATGAACCTTCCATCAAATTGAAGGAAGTCATGGTAACTAATAAGGCACGAATGACCACATAAGAAGATTTAGAAGACGGAGCCACAATGGAGGACCTCATTGAGGAAGCAGAAAAGAATCGCGAATGATGGTCGATGCGGAAGAAGACTGGAAAATCCCGATTCACCGATTACTGGAAAAAGGTCTGAGGCCATCAGATTATCTAGAAGAAAGGAGGATAGTGTCTAAAGAAAGGAATTATGAGCTGCGCCAAGGAATTTTGTACAAAAGGTCTTTCTCAGGGCCTCTACTCAGATGTTTGTTCAGAAAGGAAGGACATGAAATCTTAGTCGCCATACACTACGGGGACGCGGGAAATCAGAGTGCGCAACGATCCTTGACTCACAAAGCAAGGATGCAAGGATATTATTGGCCATACATGAATAATGACGCGGCAAGCATGTCTAAAAGGTGTGAAGAATGTCAACGGTACGCTCGAAGAATCCGAGATCCAGCCACAACACTAAACTCCGTACTTAGTCCTTGGCCATTTACAAAATGGGGAGTAGACATAGTAGGACCTCTAGTAATAGGCACCAAAAAGCGAAGATATCTAATAGTGGCTACGGATTATTTCACCAAATGGGTTGAAGCTAAGGCATTGGCGAACATCATAAATATTGACGTTTTCACTTTCCTATTCGAGAACATCATCTGCAGATTTGGCATTCCCGCCGCCATAGTATCTGACAATGGGGCACAGCTATCCGGGACGCATGTGGACGAATTATTTGAACTTTTCAAGATTGCTCAGCTAAAGTCCACCCCCATATACCCACAGAGTAATGGGCAGGCATAAATCACAAACAAAACCATTGCATTGAATCTAAAGAAAACCCTAGGGTCTAAGAAAGGAGCATGGTGTGAGCAGTTGCACAATACGTTGTGCGCGTACCGCACTACTAGAAGAGAAGCTACAGGAGAAACACCATTTTTGCTTACGTACGGAGCAGAGTCGGTGATCCCCACGGAAGCAATACTACCCACTACCAAAACTGAGGCATGGGAAAGAGGGCTCAACTCAGATCTCATGTTGCAAAAACTGGATGATCTAGAAGAAAGAAGGGAAGTTCCATTGCAAAGAATGGAGAATTACCAACAGAGGATTGCCGCGGAATATAATAAAAGATCCAGGATTCGAAACTTTGTGGTAGGACAATATGTGTTAAGAGTGATTCTGGCATACCAAAAAGAAAAGAAGGCAGGAAAATTCGCGCCAACTTGGGGAGGACCATATGTAATTCATGACATAGCCGGAAAAGGATCATATGTCCTGAAAAACATGAAGGGGGAAACTTTGCGTCACCCTTGGAATGCGTTGTATCTAAAACCGTATTATCCTTAAGTATCTTTAGTTTTCAAGAAGCGCAATCTGGCGCGCCAAAATCAGAAGAAGATGTAGGCTCAGGCCAACAATGTATCTATCTCTGAAGGAGGGCTCAAAACCCTCACCTGCTAAGTACCGTAGTATTTTCGATTTTCAAGAAACACATGATTGCGCACCGCAGCAAGGAGAAGACATAGGTTTACACCAACAATGTATCTGACTCTGGAGAGGAATTGCATGTTGGGGAAATTGACACCCCTAGCGCAGCAAAATACATGATCACAAGGGCTATTGGTGATTTGAACCAAAACACGAAGAAATAATAATGATGATAGAAGATAAACAAGCACACAACCACAACACAAGATATACGTGGTTCACCTTTGCAGGCTACTCCACGGTCAACACCACCAGAGAAACTTCTAATATAATCAAAGATCATTACATGCTCTTTATACAACCCACAGAAGAAGTCTTACCAAAGAGTTACCAAGACATACCCGAGACACCATTGAGAAACCTTAGAAATCAACTCTCTAACCATTCTTCAAACCCTCCTCTTATCTTCTCTTCTACACCTTCTTCACAGTTGCCGGTAACTGAGGAGAATTATGGATACACTCTAGAAACCCGGTTTAGGGCGAAGCCCTAAACCTACACACTAGAACACCAAAACCTCTCTCTACAAGTTTCTCTCACACCAATATTGACCTCACGGTAGCACCGACCCTCCCTAACAAAGAGACCAAAAAACCTAAGCACAAGGCTTTACCACTCTTCTAGGTTGGATTTCTCTACACCCACAATTCTAGTCCTATATATAGAGAATACAAACTTGGCCTCCAAGTATTAGTCTCCTACTAGGAAACCCATACCCTTTCCTAATTCACTCCTAAATATATTAGGTAACCGAACTTAACAAGGAATGGACCAAAAACAGGAAAAAGACTAAACTAGGAAACCACCTAATTTCCTAACATTGCAGACCTCACATATCAAGTATTAGTTTGATTTCTTCAGAAGCAAATGGCGTTATAAAGCGTGTACATAGTTTCACCAAGAGCCCGTACGAAAAATTAATCAGCATCACAACTATTGTATTTACATGTATATAGTAACCCTTGTTAATAAAACTCGTACATGTTTACACCCGTGGACGTAGGTACTTCGGTACTGAACCACGTTAAATCAATGCGTCATATTTGCGTCAATAATTTTGGTTAATAAAAAGAGGCTCACCAAAGCCCAAAATCGTCGCGATACCGTCAAAATCAACATTCGATAAGAGTATCCATCAAAGTATAAATGGGTAAAGCACGTCGTGTGTAGTCTCTCCAGATTAATCTTGTCAGTGTCTATAAGTGCAAGACCAGAGATTCCAATCGATAGCAAGAGATGCCTAACATACAACAAATGTCTCTATCTTACAGAGCCAAGATCCTGATAGAGAACACCCCACATCTGTTTCTGCTTCCCCCTGGCCAGGGCTTAGCAATCAGTGTGACTGGGCTAAACACTTTACAAATGACCCCCAGACTTTACTCAAAAGCGCAAAGCTCTGGGCGCAGTCGAAATAAAATGATAAGTAATACAATACACGACTGGGAAAAAGTCAGTATTGTCCCGTACGGGGAATATCAACCTTTGCAATACTTAACTGGGGCAAAGTCAGTATTGACCCGCACAGAGAAGATGAAACTAAGTATGATTTTTTGGCTTATGATGAGTAACAGGGGCAAGTATGTATACATACTTTGTTTCGAATATATGTTACTCATCATAACCCAAAAAGAACAACTTATACTTAAGCAAAGGCTTTGTCAGGTAAATAGTGCCATACTCGACTGGGGCAACGTCAGTATTGGCCCGCACGGGAACAACCAACCTTTGCAATACTTGACTGGGGCAAAGTCAGTATTGGTTCGCCCAAAGGTCTCAAAGCAATTTGCAATACTCGACTGGGGCAAAGTCAGTATTGGCCAGTACGGGAATGATCAGAAGTCCAACGATACTTGACCGGGGCAGAGTCAGTATCGTCCCACACAGGGAATATCAACCTTTGCCACTTGACTGGGGCAAAGTCAGTATTGGTTCGCACAAAGGTCTCAAACCAATTTGCAATACTCGACTGGGACAAAGTCAGTATTGGCCAGTACGGGAATGATCAGAAGTCCAACAATACTTGACTGGGGCAGAGTCAGTATCGTCCCGCACGGGGAATATCAACCTTTTCCACTTGACTGGGGCAAAGTCAGTATTGGCCCGCACGAAGTAGTCAGAAGTACAACAATACTTGACTGGGGCAAAGTCAATATTCATCCGCACGGAGAAGATGAAAACTAAGTATGATTTTTGGCTTATGATGAGTAACAGGGGCAAGTATGTATACATACTTTTTTTCGAATATATGTTACCCATCATAACCCAAAAGAACTACTTATACTTAAGCAAAGATCTCGCCAGAAATAAGATCTAGCAATACCTTTCCTCAAGCAGGGGCAAGAAAGGAGTCAAAGAATAAAAGTAAACAATAACTTAAAGAAACGCAAAAGCACTGATGATTGACCATTAAGCACCAGCAAAATTACAACATAGATGATTACACCCGCACCCACCACAAAAAGAGGCAACATCAAAAATTCAAAAAGTTCAGAGGGATTAATAAAAACAATCATCAGAGCCAGAAAGTTTAAAAACTTAAAATACATAGAAGAAACAGCGCCTAAGAAGAAGGCGCACCATCATGAGGACCAGAGGACAGCTGAGCAACCGAAGCTGCAGAAGCTGAAGACTGGGTAGTTTGCGAGTTAGGACGTTCGGGAACCATCAGTCTGGGATAATCCTTTCCAGTATCCCGCTGGACTTCGTCATAAACGGCGTTCACCTTGGTAACATATTTGAGGCGCGCTGAAAAAGTTACCTTAGTAATCCTGTGCTTAAGCAAGGATGCATTCTTCTCTGCTTTGGCGGCGCGAAGTTCAGAAGAGGTAGCTAAAGTTTGCAGGTTGGCGCGTTGATTCTCTTCTTCGGATAGCTTGTCTTCTAACTCAGCATTTTTGGCATCCGCATTATGAAGCTTCTCCTCAAGACCTAGGAAAACAAGGAAAGAAAAAACAGCTAAGTTATGCGGAGCATTGAAAAACAAGCATGAAAAACAAGATGTGGACTCCATCCTTGGCAATATTACCCTTGAGATTCCCAGATAAATTTCATTGGTTTCACTAAGAAGAGAATAATCTCTCGAGAGTTTAGCGTGCGACGCTTCAAGACAATCGTAAAGAGATTGTTGGTTAACTATCTCCGATTTATGAAGCAGAGTCTCGTGTTCAATACGGACATTCTCGTTATAAAATCCTTTCACCGCGGATTTCCACTTAGCACATGATAACTCATCGTCAAGCCTCTTTGAGGTTAACTCATCGATAGTGCGTTTGGCGGTGTTCAATTCAACTTTGAGATCACCAAACTCATCCCTAAAACTAAGGTTTTCCCGGGATAGTTGAGATACTTGCGTACGTAACTCCTCAATAACAACATGGTCAGAGTCAGATATACGACTGGAAAGATGTTCATGCAATTCTGAAAGTTGACGAGACACATCAGCTAGGGAAGAGGTTTTCCAGGACAACTCCGCCTCTGCCTTTTTCTCGTAAGCTCTATAATCCGCGAGCACCCTGAGCCCTTGTTTTCAAGTTCGTAGTAAGTATTTTGGTACTCTTTCATTACATCACTCTGCTTATTATACCTAAGCTTCACGTTTACTAATTCAAGAGAAAGTTGTTTATTTTGATTGCGAAACCTGTTAATCGATTCACAAAGAGATTGGATTTCGCTCACACCCGCCCCTAGTCAGCAGGGGGGATACTTTAGGTAATGAACCAGACTCAAAACAAAGCTGGAAAGAAGAAAAGAATAGGAGTCGTACCTTGCTTAGAAGTCAGTTGAGCGCGGAGATTCTCAAGTTCAGTACGCATCGACACATTCTCTTCGGTTAACTTGGTGTTGGATTCTTTCAGTTTATCAACCTCAGGAGTAGCGGGAGCGACTTCGAGAAGATTCTTCTTCAGCTCACTAATTTCGGCACGGGCTTTCTTCAACTCTGCCCGTTCATCAACAAACAGAAATCCCAACTGGATAGACTTGAACCTGGAATATTTATACAGCATGCAACAACTGTATTGGTACTTCATCAACTGAAAAATAATAAATATGTTATCATCATAGCGCAATAGAAGACTCCGCGAATTAAGAAAAGAGGTCAAGTGCATTACCGCGATAAGATTCATTTGAGAGAATAAGTACGCTTTACCATCAGCAATGAGTATCATTTCTTTGACACTAAGTTCAAGGTTCAAACCAGCAGTAAAGGAAGCGCTCCCTGGATCACTAGAAATGCTTCCCCAGCTATCGCGCACATTATCAAAAGGAGCAGTGGAGGTCTGACTACGAATTCGGGCACTAATCTCTGGCTCTCCTGCCACTGCCGCGGAAGATGAAGACGGAATAGAAAGATAACCCCTAGCTCTAGACCAAGTGAATCCTCTTTCATCATCAGACAAGTACATCAACAATTCCTCAACATCAACGTTCACGCCCGCACTTGAGGAAGGAACAGATTGCGGAGTGGTAAGTACCATAGTCGACAACGAAGAGACTTTTTTCGCCAGCAGCTGGTGGCAGAATAACGGGCTACAGCACAATATGTCGATCCCAATCATCAAAATCCTCAAGTACATCGTTAGTCGGGGAAAAATCATTGTCCATCCCCGTGTTGAAGGAAAGCGACTTGGATTGAGTATGATCAATATTCCCGCGAAGAGTATCATTGTAGACCTCGGTGGCGTCCTGAGTAAGATCTTCGCGGTTTCCTCCAAAAGTATCTCCTGGAAAGCACATAAAGCCAAGGCATCAGAAAACGCATGAAAGAAAAGAATACGTGTAACAGGACGAGATTTACCTTGGCAACGGTGCCATGCATAAAGCCAAGAACACCCCTGCCAGAGCCATCCTCCGCGTCAAAATCTTTTTCCTCCACCTAGTGAATGGTAGGGGATACAGATACATTTTTTGTCTTACGGGAATGCCCGTACGTAGGAGTAGCATCGCGATCGGTAGAAGTAGAACGCGAGGTAGCTTTGGGGTCAGAACTCCGTTCACTATCGTCCATACCTTCATCTCCCATGCGGGAATCTACCTCGTAATCCAATTGACCTCCTTCTTTAGAGTTAGAAGATTGGCGGTCTGTATTCCCAGGACTATGCTCCATCTCTCGCCCTTGCTCTTCAGACTCTTCTCCAATATCTTACTCTTCCCCAGAGGGTTCTTCTTCGACAGAGTTCGTTGATTGGTCATTCTCACTTGCTTCCTCAGATGAGGATTGAGGTGCGGTCTTCTTTTTCTTACTCACCTAGGAGAAAGAGCAGTCAACACGGGAATTGCATGCCATAAATAGAGAATACAGATGTTGAGGAAAGTCATACCTGAGAATGAGAAGCGGTAGCCTTTTGTTTCTTAGACGCATCAACTACCGAACCATGTTCAGGAACACTAAACTGTTCATAGCCTGCGGGGAAATCCTCAAAATTCAGTGCGTAAGGACAATACCCTTTGTCTCTGTAGCGTTTGGGTTGATTCAAACGAGGAAGATCAGGATTCTCCTTGCTAAAGCCATTTGCCCAGGGACCAATAATTTCCACGGAGTGTTGTACCAGTCAAAATCATGGTCATCACGCACCTCATCACTCTTGGGAACGCCTTTGGATTTTCTACTGTCAATATCACTAAGCAAGCGTACCTCACCCTTCTGGCGTTGTTTCGGCGTCAGTATACGCCTTTTAACACCAACACTCCACCTCACCCGGGCGGTAGAAGAAATATAGTCCATATAGGTTCGGATGAAAGTATCAGGGGTGTAAAAGTGTTGCTCAGAAAAGTCAGGCTTGAACGAAGTTATCTTAGTCTTCTTATCACTGCGATCCGCACATTCATTCAGCACACGCCAAAAGGTGCCCGTGTACGTAGAGACATGGCGCCAGTCCGATCCTTCTCCCTTACGGCCAAAAAGTACGTCGTAGATAAAGTGTTTCGTCTCATTGGAGTCATACAAAGGAAATCCTAAAACCCGCAGCCAGTGCACCCACGGTGGTCAGAAGCTTATTATCACTGTACTCATCGTTCTTGATCATGTCAAGAGACAGCACGTCACCATCGCCATAAAAGTTAACCTCGAATTTCTCCAGCCCAAATTTCTTCTTGATAACATCAATATCGCAATGCTTAAAAGAGTGATTTTCAGGTTTTATCACAATCTCAGGATATCCTTCTTCCTTTATCGCGTACTCCTCCTTGGGTTTACGCCTGGAAGAAGCTTTGTCACCAGGAGGACCGGGAAGCTTTACGGATGGAACCTTGTCAGAAGCCCTGGATGAAGTGCGCGCACTTTTCCGTAACTCAACCTTGGATTTGGGATTCACTTCAACACCTTTTCCCGCATTAGATGGAGCTATGTGGTCATCCTTAGAAGATTTGCTAACAGTACGAGGACGAGGCTCGTTCTCCTCCCGAGATGATCCAGTCTTTTTGACAACATGCGACCGATCATCTGCTTGGCGCGATTGAGGCTTGCTAGAAGGTTTCGAATCACGATCTAAAAGAGGCCTCTGATCTTCACGGGATTTGTGCCTATCACTGCCCCCACAAGATTTCTCATGGTATTTATCATCACGAGAACGACGGGGTTCACTCCTATCATGTCCTCGAGGTCTGTCTCTCCTCAAATCATCGCGAGAACATCTGTCTTTAGAGCCATCTCGAGAACGATCTCTGCGGTATGTGTCAGGAGGATGTTTAGGCATGTTCTCCGTACAGGGACTATTATCACGAGAAGTTTTGTGCTGACGTAGGTTCTCATCCCCACGAGAAGACATGACGTCCAGTACCAGCAAAAAACCACGGGATTAAAAGATTGAAGAATACGAGGATACAAGCAAGGGATAATCAACCCGTACGGGATAAACTACAAAACGAGGATAAAGAACAGGGGCAAGTATATATACTTTGTCTTAAAACTGTGTTCTTCATCATAACCCCAAATCGCACAAACAAACAACAAGCAAAGTACAAGCATTGTATTCACACGCACAGGGACATATAAGACGGAACGGTGGGTTTGATCTGAGCATCATTATCCACGGTGAGAACATAAAGTAAAGTGGGTAGAAACCCTAAATCCAATACTAAGGCTCTTATCACAAAAACATCACAATCACGATCAATCAAAAGAAATGACAGATATGAAAAAGAACTACGAACAGTCTCCATACCAGCAGGCCATTAATGGAAGCAAAAATTAAAGATAAGCGACAATAAATGAGCAAGGAGGAGACAGATTACCTAGACAAAGGTAAAGTCGCGATAGCAACAGTTAAAGATTAGGCAGGAGAAGGAGTACAGTTGCAGGTATATTAATGGCGGTTAGGTATGTTTCGGAGGAAACACGGGAACAGGAGAAAAGAAACAGAGAAAAAGAAGATAAAAAAGGAATAAAGGTATGTTTTGACTTCTGTTCTTCTTAGTATACTTATAGTAGCATTGAAGTCCACTACCCCACAAATCTAGGAACGGTTAGACAAACGTGGGAATATGGAAAGGTTGGATTATTTTCAT
>JAJJMA010319393.1:0-14900 GCA_023529015.1 Papaver nudicaule
TGTATGAGAAGAGTTGTATGGTCGCGGGATTTTTGTAAAAAATAAATGTATCAATGAAGATCGTATCTAATTATGTATATTTTGTGGGGTAAATTGGAAGCATTTTGGCCTAATGAACCTAAGGTATTGTATCACTCATGGAGGCTATTTTGAGACGGAAATGTATGATGCATTTTATCATTTCTTTTGTGCATCATAACCGTATCAACAATTTTTTGATGAGCAACATCAAATAACGACATTAAGTAAACTGTTTCTGCTGCTGTCCAGATTTAGCCACTAAGATGCATCTTGGACCAAAAATTTTTATCTTTCCAAAATGTTATCAGATTGTCTACTTTGAGTTTGGATTCTACTGGGGTGACGTACCACTACTGGACCCTTTGCAGAGATGGTGTTTCCAACTAAAATGGCTTAGTCTTTATGCACTTGATCTTTTTTCTGCGTCAGGACTTTCTATTAGGTGCAAAAATACTAAGCCACTTTCAGTTAGAAAATCTACAAAAGTTTCGTAATACCAACCTGCTGCTCTCCAGTTTGCACACTGTAAGTCTCTCTCATCCCACTGTTGTGGTTGGATGTACTTCGCTGTGAACGGATTCTGGCTGCACATTAATTCTAAGAGAAATTCTTACCTGGTACAGTATAGACCGACATGAGCAAGACCACGGAGTATCATATTGGATTTTCTAATTATGTAGCATCTTTCGAGAGGAGTTTAACATAGGGAAAATCAAGACCAGTATCATTCGAATACCCCTTTTCTTATTAGAGTAATATATATTTTTTTTTATAAAAAACTGTAGAGCTCGCTCGCATTCCTACTAATGAAGTCGATCATTTACAATCTGCCTAAAGGAGTGATCTTTTATAAAAGACCCATAGAGTTTGCCTACCTACTACTGAAGTCGGTCATGCTCCAATCTGCTCAGTTTTGAAGTTTAACACCATTATTTTTAGGTAGAGTTCCTTTAAAGAAGTTGCACTAACTAACCATATGTCTTCTGAAGAACTTGCTCTCTAAGTTCAATTTTTTTTGCAGAACTTTTTTTTTTTTGTGTAAAAATTATGCACCACCATATTTCTATATTTCTAAGCCCTTGCGGGAAATGTCTACATATTAAGATGTCTCATTTTATAAAATGAACATCAACTGTAAACTTTTGCATATCTAATAGGTATTATGCAAACTGATTTTGGTTCATTTCAACACTTCATGAGCCCTTAACAATAATATTAGACTGTGGTCACGCCTTGCTATTGTTTGTACGATTAAGCATGTGATGTAACGTTGATACGGGTTTATAAAAAAATCTGTTTTTCCAAATGTCATACGGGCGGAACTAGAACCTGAAACTAGAAGGGGCTTGGAAGAAAAAAAAATTGGAGTACGTTATATACAATGAACTCACACACTAGCTAAACTGGAGTGGGCCAATATTTACTACTGCTTCTGTAAAAGGATAGTTATCAGATTAAAGAAAAAAACGGTTGTTCCAATATGATTAAACAGTATGATTCAAAATTTATCTAAAGAAGGGGATTTACCAAGATCAATACGCGATTTATCATACTGCAAGGTTTCGTAGCAAACTATACTTCTTCTTCAGTCTTTTTTCGGGTCTTATTTTGAATCGTTGAATTTCTTTCTAATTATATTTTGATTTCTTATGCTTGCAGATTGTATTCTGTATCCAGCGTATTCAGAAAAGAAAAGGGATCGTAATCAGGTATAACATCTCAATCAACACCTAACTACCCAATCTGTGATTTCTTTTGGTGGTGATTATTATGCAATCTGTAATTTTGTTCAATTAATTGGATACCATTGTTATTCCGTTGATTATACAATCCTTTCTCAATCGCTAACACATTTTTAAGTTGCTTTTCTTTAGCTTTTCACGCTGTTTGTTTTTTTCCCTACTGGATGTGTTGTTCTGGCTGTTATTAGCTTTTTACTTACATTAGCTTGGCTAAAACTAATTCGAAGTAACTGTGCACATTAATGTCTCTGATGGTTTAGCTTTCCAAATATAATGATTTTTCCTCACATCTGTTGTGTTTCTATTGGATTTTGTTATAATTGTTTTTCTCTTTATATGTGATTGGACTGAAAGTAGATGAATGAAATCTAGGCTAGAACAAAAAAAAAAAATTTAAGTTAGATTTAAGCTGTTAGACTTTACAAGAACTAACAGAAGTCCGAATGATAGCTCTTAGTGGACACAAATTTTGGTAATTATTTATACCGACTTTAGCTTAGCTACACCTTATGTCAAAGATATCCTAATTTGAAATAAGTGTAGACGCTAAAGTACTCTCTGATGTTAAACCCACGGTATGACAACTAACGTGTGTTTCAATTTCTTTTTACAGCACAAACTCTATTACGCTTTCAAAATGTTTTGAATTCTCAACTGGGTTTTAATTTTTGTTAATTTTGCAGGTATTCAGATAATAATTTCCCACTTTACTGATCCACCGACAATGAGCTTTACGATCGATTGCTAGGGAGGGTTATGTGACTGATGAAGTCGCTCATGAAATTTTAAGTAACAAAATGTTTTGTTTTTATGCTGTCAAATGTCACCAAGAACTGCTGACTCGCGTGGGAATTCAGTGCCTAGCTAATACCCAGTTATAGATAACATATTCTTCGGCATGGAAAGGGATGAAGCTGTCAGTTGATATTTGCAACGAATATTTGAGAACTCCTGTAGTGGAAGGTGCAATAGCATTAGTTTCTTCCCTTTGTTGGGTTGAGAAGAAACCAATGCTATTGCATGGTCTACTTCAAACCGTCATGTTTTATAAACAGCCATGTCTACTCTAACTGAACCCAGCACATCAAATGTATGCACGATTACCCTTGCGATTCGGCAGCTCTAAGTTTCGATGTTATGAGGAAATTTTGCAGATAGTGGAATAATCTGCACAGTTGAACTCTTTGTTATTTTGGGTAAGTTTTTCTTTTATTTTGCCTTTTTTCTTTTTGGCTTATGTATGCCTCTATATGGGCATTTGGTACCTATATACTGTGTGAATAGTAGTATGTGCAGATTTTTTGTTTTTTACTTCTACGGGATGTATATTGCGGCGAAGGATTACTTGCTACAATGGAGTCTGATGTGGTTGGTATTTGTTGTTGAGGTTAATTAATAGTTGAGGTCGTTTCCTAGGTTAGGATGGTTGGTATGAGTTTGGGATGTAGGGGCACCCCATTAGCCTGTACTTATGTATTACACACGTTATTTCATGGTGGGAGCATGGCTAGGATGTTGTATATTGACTGATAAGTGTCTGATGCCGCATCTTAGACTGGGTTATTATGTCCTAACTGCCGTATGCAAACCCGGTTGACCACAAGTTCCCAACTCCTCTGGGTTTCCTTGACCTGTTTCATTGGCAAGGGGGCTGACGACTGATGTCTGGGCAGGGCTAGGTAACTGATGAAGTTGCATATGAAATTGATAATGTTGCGTGAGTAACTGATGTCTAGAATGCACGACAACATTAGGTTTTACCCTTTGTTGAGCGTGAGTAAAAATTGATATTGTTGCGTGGCCTACTAAAAATAAATTCAAAGCAAAAAGTTGAGATTGCGACTCCCATGTCCTGTTTTGATTGTTGTTTACTCCACTTTTGTGAAGACTTGCCAAGGTATCCCCACAAACATTAAATTTTGTATATTTGAGAATTATGTGTGTTGTATGCCAGGGACATGAATAAATTTACTGACCATGCTCACCGCAGATTGAGGGAGAATCATCCCGTTGTCAACAAATTCCATCATGTTCTTTGAACTACGGCAAAGGTTAGTACTTACCTTTTCTACATTTTTGCTCCATTGGATATCATATATCACTGTTAGAATACTTGGATTTACGCCTTATCACCAACTACTTACCATTTGTACGTTACAAAATCCCGTGATGTGTGGTGGTAGAGTATTTCACTCAAACATTTTATGTTTAACTCCTGTCAACTCTAATTTTCTTGGTTGGACTGATCCCCTTGGTCTCAGTTGATTACTCCCTGCTTAAATTTATTCCATGTCGTTGTTGTTATGCTTGAATTTGAGATGACACTTTAACAATAATACCATATGTAGGTGCTCATATTTTAGATAACCACGCCATGTTACAGTTCCGAATAAGAAAGGCAGAGCACCCATCCATATTATGGATACCGATAACTCTCAGATCTCTCTGCCAAATGGGGATCAATCATACCAAGGTCATTCTTCCGTCATCTAAAATATATTCAGTGGTTTTTGGATGACGGATCAATCTTACCAGGTGATTCTTGCATGCTTACATTCTCTGTAAGTGTTAATGAATTTTTGTGTTTGTACTTTAAGATAGATTTGTGTAAAAGACCTTTGGAGACCCGTGCACTCATCTTTCAGATTTGATAGTCCACTTTTCCTATTAGTAATTTTAAGTTGGAGTTAGGAGGTTCTTAGTTACTTATGCAGCATAAGTAATTTGCTAAACCATGGCATGGGCTGTTCTACACATAGTGCTTTACCTTTTACCATTTTACTTCCTCTCAGTTGTCTTTTTATTGATTTCAACAGGTTCATTTTCTGTGTGTGAGAAAAGTTCTCATCACTTGGGAGGACTGGATCACAGGATAAACTGAAGTTTTTGGCAAATGACAATGAAGAGGGGATGATGTTGAAGACCGGTTACGAAGGAGTGGGTAACCGTAGTTACTGGGATCTAATGATGTGGTGCCGGTATATTTCTATATTAGTTGGCAATTGGTGCTTGGTGGAACATGGGTTGCTTGCTTGGAGATGACAAGGTCAGTATAATCAGAAATTGGTGGGAACTATTGTTGACATAATCGTTTGGATTGTATTAGATCAATTATACAAGGCAGTGTGAAAACATTTTGTATTGGTATTCAAAGTTCAAATAGATTGTGAATCCACTATTTGGTTGGCAGTGTGAAAATATTTTGTATTGGTAATGGTATTCAAAGTTCAAATAGATTGTGAATCCACTGTTTGGTTTTAAAATCAAAACATCATGGTTCACTTAGGGTCTGTTTTGTTGTACTGTATTCATTATGATGTGACTTTATTTCTTCCGTGCTATTTCTTGAAGTCCATATGGACAAGACTGCCTTCAGCCACAGATTCTCGATTGGCTCTTTTTAGGTACCATTGTGTACTTTCATTTGATGTATGCATTAGGCTATTGATGGACTGCAAGAGTGCTAAATGTCCCGTCTTTTTGTAGCTAAACATTACTTAGGATGATCGTGTCTCGGCTGTAGATTTTTAAATTTATAGAATATCCATGATTCATTTCAATTTGTTAAGTCAGTCCTGCAGTGATTGAAATAATCTACACCATTGGGTCAACATTTATTTCCTTCCATAAGAATGTTGTTTCCTCCCTATAGCAAAAATCATTGAAATACTACTAAAGACAAAATTTGAATGAAGAATTGGGCATAGAGGTATACGAAAACTTAATTCTTATAAAATGAAATTGTGGATCTCATTTTTTCTGTATAATCACTGTAAATTGTGGAACTCATTTTCTCTGTATAACTACTGTAACCTTTAAATTGCATTTACACACAGTATTTCAATACATTCACCACTTTGGGAAAAATAAGAAGTTTCGGCACAATTCACTTCGCTATATCAGTTTTATCTTTTGTTATAAAGTTATCTGCTCCCAATCTCAAAAACATCACCGTACATCTTACTTTACACAAGACTATTATCTATCCTATGTAGATGTTAACATCTTATACAGCAGTGATAATTTGGTTTTAGGAAAATATGAGTTGCAATGATTTTACGGGATTAGGTCCGTCTCTTTCCTCTCGGAGAACCCGGTTAATGAAATGAGGTCCAAAAATTTGTACCACTTGGAAGCCGTCCACCGAGACGAAGCGGAAAGGATGGTTCTTCTCGGGAAAAGACATCCCTGGGAAAGTTGGCGTCGAAAGATGACAAAATAATATCCAAACTAATCGAGGATGATGATGATGAACGTGAGCGTTTGCAACGACTGTAATCAAGAAGAAAAAAAATCCCAATACCCAAAAGAAGAACATTGAAGGAAAAACCATGTTACATATCGAATGTGGATCTTTGAAGCTTGGTAAGAAAACCAAAGAATGCATTTGAAGATCGACCGAAAAGACAGAGGAAATGGAACATGATAAGTCGCGATTGCAGTTAACGAGGCATATGCGGGACGGATGTACATCAATTGTGCAACAAATAGAGGACGAATTCATTTGAGCGATTAATTACATTTATTCTCCATCCGAAGAGGAATAAAACTAAATCAATGGTGAACAACACATGTATGAGTAGGATGAGGAATAAAACATTTAATCTAAATTTTAATCTAAATTTAATCTAAATTTTTTCTTATTATTTGAATTATTATTTAATGCATTTGGTTGAATTTTTTTTAATGTGTTTAAATTTTTTGATTAGATCCCATCGTTTTGTGTGGAATCTACTACTTAAAAAGTTTGGCAATATCAGAGTACAATGTTTTGGCAAATTTAGTAGAGAAATGAGAATAAAATATGACCTAATATAATTGCTTGACGTTCAAGGTTTTTTAGATTTTTTAGCAGAGTATACATAATTGCTTGACGTTCAAGATTTTTTTCGACACTCACTCAAAAACGATGTCAGTATTTTTTGTAATCGAATAGACTGTGCCAATTAGAAAAAAAAAAAAATCATGTTTTTGGGTTGTACATGGGTTAGGCATGTGGGGATTTTGTTATAACGTTTTGACATTGACCAACTCAGAAAACCCGTGCCGTCTCGGCACGGGTCACACCCTAGTCTATCTTACAAAAGACAGTGGTGTTTTTCCCATCCGACGACTGTAAATGGATTCTTTTTGGCAATCAATGGCTCTCATTGCTCTAAACTTAACTCAAAAGCGCATAAGACAAATAGCGGCTGAAAATTCTACCCCCTTTTATGGCTTCATCTAACGTTTGTGATGTGTTCTTTTCAAAAAATAAGCCCCATCTTCCTTTTCTTCTCCTTCCACAATTAACACCACCATCATTTTCCACGACCAATCCCTTATTTTTTTTTTAGCTGGTAAATCAATCCGTTACCAAAAATTAGGGTAGTCTTCCACTTCTTCTCCTCCTGCAATTAACACCATCATTATTTTCAAATTCAATCCCTTCAGCCCCCTGCTAATCAATTAAAGACGTTACAAAAAAAAAAAACAATTGCTCGAATACATAAACCCCAAGACATGTTACCTTCCTAGGTGTTTGTACCATATATAAAATGGGTCTATATTCCGGTAGCCAAGCCCGTCTGGCCCATGTCCATTTCAGCTGGCCCAGAAGAAGATTCTAGAAGTTTCCAGAAGTCTTGCAGGCCAAGTTACTTTTGGATGAAGTTTATCTCAAAATTAGGGTTTATCGCACAAATACAACAATATAAATAGAGAGGACCAAAACCCTAAAAGGATATGTTTTCTAACCCTAGAAAATTACTGTATACAGAAATCAATAAAATATCCCTCTCTATGGGATTCATCCGTGGAGTAGGCACAACAGTGGCCGAACCACGTTAAATCCTTGTGTCTCATTTATTTATTTGTTTATCATTATTTTACATCATCATCATCACAGTCATCAATCATGTTTTGGGTGGAGATTTATTGATGCCCAAACATCTGGCGCCGACTAAGGGGATTCGTGTAAAAGAATCGTGTTTTTCCATTGAGAAAAGTCATGGAAAAATCTTGGAAAACGTGCATGATCCCTTAACAAGAAAACAAAAATAACTAGGATTTCCCGGAAAAAACGTCGCCAAAAGCAGCAAAAGCGTCGCTGAAAACGATACAGAAGCGTTGCAGAAAACCCTAAGAAGAGCAACAGAAGTAAGCGTTGCAGAAGGTTGTCAACATGTGCTATTCGAGTGTGTACAGCCTCAAGTCTGGCTCAGCCTCACGTCTGGCTCTTCATCCAGCAGATCCAGACCGTCCAACTTCACTTTTGTCTATGCAGCTGCCTTGATCCGTTCGATCTAGTCCATCCTCACATCTGACCACACGTACAGATCCAGATCTAACAAATCCAGTCCGTTCGATCGGTCCAACCTCCTGTCTAGCAGCGATCCTCTGCAGCAACACAGTCAGCGCGTGACTCATCCATACATGCACAGTCAGATGAACGCGTCAGCTAAACAAGCTGAGTAAGCAGCGCCATGTCACCAGAAAACAATGAGTCATCATGACACGTCATCAACAATGGCCAAATATTGCTGCCACGTAATCGACTTCTTCCCAATCATCCGTGACACCTAAGCAAAAGATGTCCAATCATCCGCGCCACCTCATCATAGGAGGCACAGTCATCACAGACACCTCGTTAAAGGAGGTCCAGTCATCACCGCCACCTCATCAAAGGATGTCTAGTCATCACTGGCACCTCATCAAAGGAGGTCCAGTCATCACCGCCACCTCAGCAGAGGTTTCCAGTCATCGCTGCCACATCATCGTCCCGCGTCCAGTCAGCACTGCCACGTCACAATTATGACCAGTCAGTGCTACATCATCCGGTTCCCGCGCGCAACTTGACAATCTTGTTTCGTCAATATCTCATTCGCTTCTCATTCGAATTGAGTGATTCTTAGCTCGTTAGAATCGTCTTTCGATTCCCCACAGTATGGAGGATAGTATTGCTCAGAGCCTTCAATGTTTAGCCTTGCGTCACATCGCAAGCAACCAAAGCCTCACCTTGCACGTGAGCATTTAAGCCTTGCTTTTATCGCAAGCATAAAATCTCGCCTTGCACGTGAGTTGAAAGACTTGTATCAGTGCAAGCACAAAGTCTCGTCTCAACCGCGAGCCCAGCAATCGAGGTGTTGGTCCAAAGTCTCGTACTCAACACAAGCAACAACCAGACAGCCCAAGGGGCCAGCGCTTAGCCTTGTTACGTTGCGAGCAAAAAGCCTTGCCAAGATTCAAGGTACACTTTAAAAGCCTTGTTAAGCTTCAAGGTACACTTCAAAAGCCTTGCCTAGCTTCAAGGTTCATACTCAAAGACTCGTCTAGCTCACGAGCATCAGAAGGCCATTACTTGGCAAAAAGTCTCGCCTAGCACGCGAGCAAATTTATTGCAGGTAGTTGGGGGCGTCCTTGCAACATCACATATGTTTAAAGGTAAGTTTTATTGCAGGTACCACGCTTGGGGGCGTCTTTGTCTGCGCAACAATGTCAACAATGTTCAAGCTACGTTTCAGTTCAACAACAACAACTCACACTTGGGGGCGACTTTGGCAGTCGACGCAGAAGGAAAGCCAAAATTCTTAACCTCACAACAAGTTGAAGGTTAAGAGGGGGCGATGTTTGTACCATAAATAAAATGGGTCTATATTCCGGTAGCCAAGCCCGTCTGGCCCATGTCCATTTCAGCTGGCCCAGAAGAAGATTCTAGAAGTTTCCAGAAGTCTTGCAGGCCAAGTTACTTTTGGATGAAGTTTATCTCAAAATTAGGGTTTATCCCACAAATACAACAATATAAATAGAGAGGACCAAAACCCTAAAAGGATATGTTTTCTAACCCTAGAAAATTACTGTATACAAAAATCAATAAAATATCCCTCTCTATGGGATTCATCCGTGGAGTAGGCACAACAGTGGCCGAACCACGTTAAATCCTTGTGTCTCCTTTATTTATTTGTTTATCATTATTTTACATCATCATCATCACAGTCATCAATCATGTTTTGGGTGGAGATTTATTGATGCCTAAACACTCTTCTCAATTTCTTTCTTCAGCGTACCCTATCAGTACTGCTCAATCACTACTTTCTTCGTGAATATGTATGTTTCTTATTGCTCGATAAGTCTTAAATTCGTACTTGATTTATTGCGATTGTTTTTCCTTAGTTTTTTATGCATTTTGCAGATTTTTTTGGGGGTGGAGTAAATACTGACGACAGAGCTACCATCCATCTCAGGTAAATTGCTAGAATCAACAATTAATTACCCTTATTCTGTTGTTGTTTTTCAGTTTTAAACTGCCAGTGATAGTTACACACTACTAAGTTGTAGAGCAACTTGTTTTTTTTTCCAAAGTCTAGGGTTTTGGTTTATACATTATGCAAAAAGATCATCTTCTAATCATCCCTTTGAAAGCATGCTTAAAACCCCAGTATCAGATTTTTTATAGAGAATTTTGGTGAGAATTTAAAAAATGTGCAATAAAAGGACAATATATAAAAGAAGCCATTAGCTTTCATAAATGGGTTTAGAAATCAATTGCTCTGCTACTCATTAGAGTACATATTGATTTTGTCTTCTGGACCATATTGGTTGAAGTGTTCATGATCACAAGCTATGAACAAAAGTGATGTGTTTTATTGTCACAAGGGCTTTCAGCAGCCTACCAAAGTAATTCAACGTTGGCATTTTATATTTTCGATTAATAGTAACAAATGTTACTAGTGACCTTTAAATTACTAGATTATATGAAATAAGAATTGCAGAAGCAATGCCAAAGTAATTTAATATTTTTTAGTTTTCATATATTTGCAATTTGGTAAAATCTAAAACTTTATGGTTAGTTGGTCTTACGTAATGGAGATTTATGGAAATGGTCAGTAGATGTACGATTGGTTTCTCATCTGTTTCGAATAGGGAAACATTTCAATTGTAGGTTAGCTATCGGTCTGTTTTTGCTTCGACAGGTCTAACGGTAAAATTAAGAGCCAAAATTCTAAACTGTAGTTGTATAATCACTGAAGCCTTGATGCTTAAAACACCATCTAGCAAACAAATTCTATGCCGTAATATTATAGCAAGGATAAAGAATAAAGAAAGTTATTACTGGATATGCAAAGTTATACGGTATATCTATGTTGTTCATCTGGACTGCTTTATTTTGTTATTGTCTTATATTTCTGTGGAGCTGAAAAAGCAAAGTTATGTATTCTAAATACGGTGGTGGATATGGAAATAACAGGCCTTGGTTAACAACTTGGATGAAGCAAATGAGGTAATTGACACTGCTTTCTCAACTTCTTTGAAAGAAAGCAAGCAAATTTATATCAGTATTGGCTGTAATTGCCTGCAGTTCCTCACCCAACTTTTACCGTGGAGCCTGTCCCGTTCTATCTTTCTCCAAGGTTGGTTAACTGTTTTGTGATTAAAATTCATACACTACTAAAAAACTTCATATTATTTGTTTGTACTCAATATATATTAACATATTTCAAGAACTGAAACCTGTAGAAGAATGTAACTTCATGAGTTGTAAATTAAATTTCAAGCTTCTTAATCTCAACTTTAGTATCTCCTAAACCCTCATGTTGTTTTGTGTTGTAACTCATAATTTAATTGACCAATCTACTCTTATTCTTATTAACCAATCTACCCTTATTCTTATTAACCATACATGATCAGCAATCAAATGGGGCTATGGGTTGTAGTAGAGAGTACAACTGAGTTTTTGAACAAGGCTGTAAAGGCCGTAATTGTTGGTGGACTTAAGTTAACGGTGTGTAAGGCTCAGGAATCCTCTGTTGAGCTAACAGATGCTAGCGGGTATGTCGTCGCTGTCATGCCATCTGGCAAAGGTCTGATACCTGAACATCATCCTCACTTTATTGGAACGTAATGGGGTGCCGTCAGTTCCAGCTTCCGTGAGGAAATTGTGGAGTCAGCTGATGCCTATGTTTTTTTTTTTTGCCCCATATTTAATGACTACAGTTCAGCAGGGTACTCATTTCTTATCAAAAAGGAGAATGCCATAATTGTACAACCAAACCGGGTAACCATCGACAATGGTCCTTCTTTTGGTTATGTGTATATGGCTGACTTTTTGAGTGCTTTGGCCTCGAAACTGAATAACACTATAACTATGGAAAATTATCGATGGATCTTTGTTCCACATGGTGTCCCTTCGAAGCGTGAGATAAATGAACCTTTGAGAGTAAACATCTTATTTAAGCATATCCAGGTAGGGTCATGAGAATCACATTTCCCTCTCTTTATTCGTTATTCTTGCTATAATGTTACAATTTGCCACTGTTCATTTATCTTTCCTGAAATAAGGTACATTTATTATTATCTTAGAATAAAATGATTGTCCTAATTATTCCCCCGAAGAATACCATAGGTGCACAGTTCTTTTTCCCAAGAGGGTATGGTTTTTGACATAGTGTTATCTCTGAAACTTTTGTGCGCGCGCATCTTAGGATAATATACTATTTGTATGGCTGACTGTGAAGGAGTGATAGTTGCACTATATGTTTGTGGAGATTGCAATGAACCCAGAGTTCATTTATAAGGTAAATCTCTGAATCAATGATATGTAGTAATTGTTAGAGTTTATATTAAAAAAATTTAAAACCTGTCTTTGGTTCAAGAAAATATCGTTGATAAGGCTAAAATGTGTATATCCTGTTTTTCTAAAAGCCATATAAGCCACTACTATATGTCAATTTCTATGGATGTGCAATTTCTATGCGAGATTTTTAGGGTGTAGTTCATGAAGGCTCCCGAGATTATTAGTTTCATGTTTTTTCATAATCCACACTGCATTCTTTCTCGACTCAATTATACCCGGTATTGAAATCCAGCAATTATTCCTCGCATGAAATTTTGATGCAGGAAACAAGCTACATACTATTATCGTGTTTTACCCAATTTTTATGTGGTCTTATTGTTCTAAATGTTTTTAGTCATACGGTGTTCAATTATTTGTTTGAGAATAGTATTCGGGGTATCTTTTTTAATTATATCCCGTGTTTGATGACTATATATTCGGCAGGTGTTTGGATTCAAGACCACCCTGCCATATCACAGTGCCTATGAAGAAACCAAAAGCGGCTACTGAGATTTTGGGTTCTGATACAAAAAAAACCATTGCCCAGCCTTATATATGCCAAATGGGACCCTTCCTGCATAACGAGTTAGCAGTTAAGTTCACGTAGGTGTACCCATTTTATCCCTGTCAAACTACCTACTTGATCTCAAATTCCCTATTATTATCTCACCCATGTATACAAGCAGGAAATGTCTTATGTGCAGTGCAAGAACTACCAAAATACTCATTGAAAATGATTTTAACTATCTTGCTGGCCGTCGTGGAAGAGGAAAGTACTTGGTGAGGACGTTGACCTTCGGTGCACCAAATGAGAAACTAAAGTTGACTTTCCCACAACATGTTTTTGCTCTGCACCAAATTTTTAAGGGTGTGTTAGTTTGTTGGTAAGTGTATACCAGTCATTATTTACTGGGTTAGCATGTATTTGCGGTGCAGGTACCTTCTCCACTTCGAAGTCTGGACAACGAGGTCCAGAAGATGGTTCAGCGCACTGCATCTGAACTCTTGAATAATTCATATGTAAATTAGTCTGGTCTAACTTTATCGTTCTTCTTATAACAATATGTCGTATTATTTATTACGAAACACACTGTCAGAATAGGAAAAGCATCATTGGGAGTTGCATGGATTTTGTTATGTGAAAACCCCGTCAACCAAAACCCAGACCCAATTTCAGTTATGTATGCCATGACGCGTGGTGCGGTTGTGGACGCTGCATATAGTTCATTACCCCTGCCAGATATGAACTGGTAACGAGGAGTTTATATTGCTGGGTTGTGCATTTGGCACCACCCTAACACATCAAATAGAACAATTCAAGGTCTTCACTATGCAACATGCTCATGAAGCTAGCACATATACAAAAATAAAAAGAGTGGAAGATCCTCTGACGTAAGTATATTCCGTCGATCCTCTGCCTTGGATTTTGTTCAGTTGTACAATCATTACCTTTTTTCGAAGACCAGCTTCTCAATTAGTTGTTCACCTGTATATTTATTGTCTACAACAACATTATATAATTTGCCTCCTGCTGTAGTATGCAGTTCCACAAGTTTCTACTCTGCATTGGTAAGTCACTAAAAATTGACTACAAATGTAAACAAAAGACTGGCTTACTATTAAATCTATTACCTCCAAGGCAGTCAATGTGAAACTATCTTTTGCTTTAATAAGATTTGCAACCCTACCTTTTGCCATTGACCTGTCTAAATTCTGCACTGGATCGTGGTAAGTAAACTGAGTTCTTGCCGATCGACCTGACAGTTTTTCAAAATCTGCCATTTTCCTTTGACCTATCTCATCATCCCTCAACCTTTGCACCAACTCTAACTCTAACTGCATGTCCCGAGAACATTTGAGTTACATAAATGCTAATTTCAGGTACTACTACTTAAGCGAATAATTTTAAAATTGATTCAGTTAGATCCAAACATCTAGACCTTTTGCAAAGCTTCAATCTGACCCTCATTGTGGTGAATAGATTCCAGAGCCAGAGCCATCTTCATCTTTTCCATATCTTTTCTGTAGTTATGAACTTCATCTTTTCCATATCTGTTCGGTAATTACGAATCTCATTCTCTACAGCCTACAACAATAGCTTCTACACCCTTTGTCATCAACTGTTGTTGTTTTTCAACCAGCTCATTCTCATAGTGGCTGATTTAGCATCAGCCAATTTTAACATGTGGTATCTGACTTCCAATTAACAGATATTGGAGTTACATTGTATAACTTACATTTTTTTGAAGGATCCCTTGCTTTTGAACTATCATTGATGCAATGGCGGCAGTATAACTTACATAGAGATTAACATACAAACCTTCCTTACTGAGTGTAAGATAAATCTGTAAGAGGAAGAACAAATTATCTAGAGGTTGTGTCTAGATTAATTTCCCATCTCTAAGTCTTTTGTGAGTACAAAGTTCAATTCGTCATAAAGTCATCCACTTAACTTTAATTTCTTAAATGGTTTTGCTAGGGTGCATGCTAGCTTTGTGAAGCACCGGAGGCTCGGACCAGTATCGTGAAGACTATTCGTCATTTGG
>JAJJMA010319396.1:0-18355 GCA_023529015.1 Papaver nudicaule
CTCACCTTCCGAAGAACCCTTGGGTTTCCACTGATGTCCTTGTAATGTTTCTTCTTGAACACTTTTATAAAGTGCTCGACCAGCCTGTTATCAAAATCCTCTCCTCCGAGATGGGTATCACCGGTTGTAGCCATGACTTGAAAGATACCGTCTAAAATGGTGAGCACCGAAACATCTAAAGTACCACCGCCGAGATCAAAGATGAGCACATTCCTTGGACCAACATCACTACTAGTTTCTGGCTTCCAACCAAAACCGTAAGCAATAGCAGCCGCAACCGGTTCACTGATGATTCGCATTACATTAAGGCCAGCAATGGTACCAGCATCCCTAGTAGCATGACGCTGAGAATCATTGAAGTAAGCCGGGACGGTAATAACAGCGTTCTTCACAGTTGAACCGAGACAATTCTCAGCAGTCTGTCGCATCTTAGTGAGGACCATGGATGAGATCTCTTCAGCTGATAACAACTTAATCTTGCCCTTGTAATCAACTTGGATCATGGGTTTGTCATCTAATCCAGCAATGACTTGAAAAGGCCACACCTTTATATCATTCTGGACACATGGGTCACTCATTTTCCTACCAATTAACCGTTTCACATCTACAAATCAAATAAAAACATACTCAGAATATGATCTTGAACATGCTAAATTGTAACAATTTCTAGACAGTATTCTCTAATCAAATCCGTAATGATGGAAAACATGATAAATAGAAATTAAATGGAATAAAAAGATGTGAGCTTTACCAAAGATGGTGTTGGTAGGGTTTAGGGCGGCTTGATTGAGTGCAGCATCACCAATCATCCGTTCATAAGCATTAAAGGCAACATAAGAAGGAGTGGTTCTTTTCCCTCGATCATTCAGAAGAATCACAGCACCATCTTCTTCCCATACCCCAACACAGGAACATGTTGTGCCTAAATCTATTCCGATTGCTCTGCTACTTTTAGCCATTTTTTCAGTGATGTTGATCAATAGAGTGAGACAAATGGAGATTTTAAAGAGGTTTTACTGATAATAGATTCTGATAGATGGAGTTCAGAGTTTTTGTTGAGAGTTGAAAGTGAAGAAAATTGGGGTTTTTGTTGGTGTGAGAGTGAGAGTGTTTTAGCTGAAGAAAGAAAAGGGTTGATATTTACAGAGAAGAAGAAGAAAAGAAGTGATTTTTGCATAAAAAAAAAAGAAAAGAAAAGAAAAGAAAAGAAGTGATTGCCCCGAGGTAAATATGTGGATAGGGTAAGAGCAAGCACTGTGGTTCTCTATTTGGGGAGACTTCTCTATTTAATAGAGAAATGCAACTACTATGGTGCTAAATTTCTCTATTCAATAGAGAAATTGATGGACTTCTCTATTGTCTGCTACGGGTTCGTAGCAGGCAATAAAGATAGAGAAGCGATGCGGAAATCCAATTCCCGCAGGGCGGAAATCGGATTTCCGTAAAATTTTGTGGCGGAAATCCGATTTCCGTCTCGAAATAGCTAAGACCACCGTGGTTGCCATTTTTTCGCCATTTCTGCCTTCCCCTTTCTCTATTCAATAGAGAAGGAATAGAGAATCATAGTGCTTGCTCTAAGAAGAAGAGGAGGTGAATTTTAAATATATTTACCGAGCTGAATTTACTCTTACCACCCACTTTCTCTTTATTTTAAGCTAATTTTTTATTGGAAATGAGGCCCCTTTCTATGGCAATAGGCTGGGTTGCACGGACACGTCTAATTTAGTTTTTTGGCTGCGTTAGGCTCGGACGTCTTGAACGTGCGAGTCTTTGCGTCAGACACATAATTTAATATGAATGTGTGTTAATAATACCAGAATTTTCAATAAAAACGCTATTAAATCCATATGTATACTCATTCATTTACTATATTTAGATTTATAGACAATTTAGTAGTGTTATTGAGGCGTCCATTTCATAATACACTTATATTTTAGTATGACAACTTATATTTTAATAATAACAGAATTTCATAATGTGTCCACGTGTCCACGTCTGTGTCAGTATAGCCCATGCAATAGGCAAAGGAAAAGATTTGTCTAGCCAGGTAGACTAGCAAAAGCCCAGATGCCACTATAGCACCGACAGTATTTCAGTCGGTTGATAATAACAAGATTGTTATTCATGGCACCGACCATATTACTCTTGCCTATAAATAGCCTTATCTCCTTTCTTCTCTACACAATTTTCATTCTCTTCTCCTCCACTTATGCTAATGGCCTCTCCGAAAAAGAAACATAAAGAGAATCATCATCCGGTAGACAACCTCCAAATAATTAGAACTAGGCCAGGATCTTGTTTGGGAGTTTGCAAATGTCAAACAAACAGCAGGTCCTGGCATACCCGGTCAAGACACTATATATCTACCATCGAAGGACGAATAAATTATGTTGCGTTTAGACTCTTTAGAGGGATATGGTCTGATTTAAAGAAGCTTTGCGATATTCTTTCTCCAGAAGTACAAGTGCGTGCCAATTGATATATGTGGCACCAATTTTATAAGTTAAATAAAAAAAAACATAAAGAACAAATTACTCAAATAATACTGGAACGTTTTCGGAAGACCACAGATACGGTCGACTATTCAAAGCTAGAGTCAGTTTTGTACATGCCTATATGATGTACGACCAGGTATGTTGCATATCATATGTCGTCATTATTGGTGAGGGAGCCAGCCAAGACAGCAAATGGGGTGCCACTGTAGGCTGTAGCACCTCGGGATTAGATGGACGGGCATGGCACCGGTTTGAGACATCATTAAGTACATGCTTTTAAGTGTTTGACCGGTATCACACTAATGAATACACCTACCTTATTCCAAGGTCAAATGTAAGTCCATAGTTCTGACTCAAAATACCAGTAGATTTATTGAATTCTTTACAATCGAAAGTGCTTGTTAGAGCCAGCACTACGGTGCCTTTTTGGATGAATAGTAGGTTAAAAGACCTAAAATGTATATGAAACTTCTGAGACAACATAAAAGTAGGTTCACATGTGGTACAAGTTTTATATCGTTTTTAAGGGACGTACACTCAGTGTATACCCCTTGCGGCCTTTCAGTGGCCGCCCAATATTACTTAGAGTTTTGGTGTTTTTTTACCAAATACATTGTTTTTTCCTAAAAATCGGGATTTACTTAAATATCGGATTTAGGCGGCCATTCAATGGTCGACCCCCAAAAAAAGCTTTTTTTTTAACTAATCATAGTAGTTGCATTTTTTTCCTCCTTTTTTTTGGACCTAATATTTGGGTAAAAACGACAAATAATTGGCACCATAGTGCTTGCTCTTACTTATCAACATATGAATCTTCAAAACGAATTTAGCTGATGAACCCAGCTCCACAATTACACTTGCCATGTATTTTTGATTTTTACCGGTAAAGAAGAAGAGAAGAGGAAAAAAAGTAGAAAACTGTTTAGAGGGCATGCAAAGATATGACGATAGCGATGCTGGTGGCTGGTGCAATGAGAGGGTATCCAAAATTCTTAATGAACTGACTTACTGGACATAGCCAAAATCAATAGCTCACAACAAGAAAATTTTAGGGGCGGAGAATTAGTGGGGTGAGACGTCGGTTTTAGCTCTGTCCAAAACGTTAGTTCATCTAGCACAATTAATTATTTATTAGATTGTTATGTGTTGACTTTCAGTACAAGAAAGATTGACCGTGAGCCTTTGGACTAGTTTAATTACCTATTGGACTAGCTTTAATTATGGGGTTTACCCACAGTGGCTGGTTAGCTTCAGCTGGTGAAGATTTGACAGCCCCCAAATAAATGATTTGATGTTGTAGATAGAGGATTCACCTTTGATTTGGGCATAGGCCTGGGCCTAAGACTGGTAATTTCTGACTTTCAAAGCTTCCAAATACGTTATTTGTAGGCCCATCAAAACATAATATCCTCTTAGGTATTCTTAAACAAAAATCCTACTGAAAGAAATGAGAACTTGGTCAACAACAAAAATCTTTAAAGGAGAGAAAAGGTACCTCCCAGTGAAATCTATACTGCTCTAGACTAGGCCACTGGTAATGTTGTTGTTGGTGATGCTGGAAGACAGGACCAGCGTAGGCGGCGTGCTGCTGTTGCTGGAAGACAAGACTAGTGTAAGCAGGTTGCTGTTGGTACTGCTGGAAAATGTAGGCGGGTTGCTGTTGATGCTGCCGGTAGAGAGGATCAACATAGGCAGCTTGGTTTGGATGTGCACGTGGTGGGTATGTTGGTACCACACTATTGCTTGTATTTGGGCAGACTCGGATGGTCCTTCCTGACCATTGCACGCCGTTCGTCTCAGTCAGGGCCTGCTCCTTTTGATCCTGATCGAGAAATCTTACAAATCCAAAGCCTTTCGAACGTCCCATTATCCTATCCACCACTACTGATGCCCCCTCAACAGAGGGGTATATTTGCTTGAAATAATAAAACAGCGTTCGATCCGTAACGTCATATGGTAAACCCTGGACGTAAATATCTCCAGATGTGGCAGGTCTCTTGTTTGGATATGCATGTGGCTGTGCCATACCAACAGGCTGATCTTGCCGGTTATTTGAAGGACGGCGCGCCCACCCAAGCCGGAGAGTAGACCCTCCCCATTGAGTTCCATTCAACTTGAAAGCCCTCTCTGCGCTATCTCTGTTAGCAAATTGAACAAACCCGTAAGGACGTCTTCCTGCATGTATTCTCACATGGGATAAGTCTCCGAATTGAACAAAGAATCGTCTCATGTTTTCCTCTGTCGCATCAAAAGCCAAATCACCAACATATAGAGTTGTTGGATCGCCCCGGCTTTGATTTCCTAGAGCCCGTGTGTTTGTACTTAAGCCGGCAGTCATCGGCCTTCCTGAATAAGAAGCATCCATAAAAGGGCGTCCAGTTAGTAATGAGAACCATGTTTGGGACAAAGGAATTATGCATATATAAAAATACAAATGGTAAGACTCTGGCGAACGTTACACACAAATTTAATCTACGGATGAGAGATTTATGCTACATACCTTTCTCCACGGGAAAGAGAGTCTCGCAGAAAGTTTTAATGGTGTAGCCATAGCCAGGGCGAGGAGGTGTACTATTATCTTCTATAGTGATGATTTCAACTTGTTTGTAATACACCTTCTTTTCCCGGTCGTAATAATAAAGACATTTAAACTCGACGGGCCGATTATATGACACTATAATGATGAGTTTCGTGTTGGCTATGGCTTCGAAAGATAAACACGCTGTCCGAATAAACTCTAAACGTCCCTGATCAGGCAATGGGATTTCCTCTTTAGTCCATTTCCCACCACCACTGCCGTTCTTGGCGTCATGGTGGTGATCTTCATAAATCCACAAATTGATAGAGTGCTTTCCGTGTCTTTGTCTATCTAATATAGCTATATGTCCATCGACTACTACTAAATCCTCAACCGATAATTGATATCTATTATTATTTGAACGCCAAAAGTCGAGCATTAAATCTGGGATGTTTATGATTCTATTGAATTTCTCGCTTCCAACTTCAAACCCCATCATGATTCGGGGTAGGTGATAGTCCGTTAAATGGCGTACCAACATATAAATATAACCGTTGACATATACATATTCTCCCATGGTATTGTGGGGTGGAACTTGGTCAATCCGTCTCCATGTATTATCACCCCCTACCGTCAAGACCTCGCACAAAATTTCATCAGCAGATTCGCTTCCTTCGTGTTCTACTTCAGCGAGGGAACACGAAGATATTCTTTCAGTTATCTGCAATATGTGAAGGACTTTGTGTTCCTTGGTAGCAGGACTGTATCCGAATCCGAAATGTTCACTCCACTTCAATGGATGTATTTCGTTTTCACCTATGACTAGTCTGGAACAGGGCTGAGTTGGTTCCATCCATGATGTTGTTTTCCTGGTGGTGGGATTGTAAAACAAGAACACAGGCGGGATTAAGATGAGGGTTATAACTTAGTTGAGGTGCAGTTCTTTGATAAAAACATACCAATCCGTTTACAGGGTTCAACACTCTTGGTTGATCATAATGAAGATCACAACGCGGCGCCTTATTAATACTGTCGCACTGATATACCGATATGGCTTCTGCTGCTGATGAATTGTTGTCGTCTACTGACGGATTCTCTACGGTGGCCAAGAAAAGATCTATCTTTCCGGAAGGATCAACAACTGCTCCATAAATTGGAGTTATGAGTATGTTTGTTGTTGTTGGACGTGTAATTTTCGAGTGCATGTCGATGAAATATGCATCTTCTTCGACTAACCATCTCCAATATTTACAGACAGACTTGAAACGCATCAGTGATTTCAGTGGAAGTCTACACAGTATGCTAACGAGTATATCATCATCAATAGTAACACCGCATGACCACTTCTTCATCGTTAATCTTTCTCTCCAAGTTTAGCACATGTGCTAGCTGCCAGGGTTCATGCATGTAATGGTTTCTCTGTCAATAGTAATTTTATTAGGGTTTACTTTTGATCATACAGCCACTTTTATACTATAAACTTTCCATACATAGCCAAACCCTAAATTATACTCCCTCCGTCCAACATAAATTGAGCTAGTTCTATTTTGATTTTGTCCCACATAAATTGAGCTAGTTCAATTATATAGGTTAAGTTTCTAATCTTACCCTTTTTAATTGATTGTTGTTATGAAATCTTAGTATGATAAATATTTATAATTTCATAGTCATGTTTATACTCGTTGCGTAGGTGTTTTAAAA
The DNA here is from genome assembly GCA_023529015.1 of Papaver nudicaule. Classification (NCBI taxonomy): domain Eukaryota; kingdom Viridiplantae; phylum Streptophyta; class Magnoliopsida; order Ranunculales; family Papaveraceae; genus Papaver; species Papaver nudicaule. Next base: position 6,715 of record JAJJMA010319396.1, read on the forward strand.
TGCTTTTCAATGATATAAAGTTTACAAAGATACGTATCATAATTTGAGAGATATGTCGTTTCCAAATTTTACTATCATATTAACTATAAGGGTATGATTGGAAAAAACAGTAAAAAGCTAATCTCTTTCTTCCTTGCCTTAATAATTGTGCAAATCCCAACTAGCTCAATTTATGTGGGACGGAGGGAGTATAAGGCACCCATTAGTCAGGGCCATAAACTCGGGGCACACACCGTTTGGATATATGCAAAGAAAACCTAACAAGTGGTGTTGGAGCAGAAGAGATGGAAGACGATCATCCTCTAGACGCTCTTCCACTAGAAATCAAGGTGAATATATTATCTAGATTACGATTCGAGTCTGTCTTAGATTGTAGGGGGTAAAACCCCTCGGAACACGTGTCTCGCATCCAAGAAGCCAAACCACTCCAAGAAGATCGACAGCGAGATCTCGAACCAGCCTAAAGAAGGAGCAGTCACACACGAGTGAAGCGAAGACTCGGAAGGAGGATTCGGGTCATGTCGAAGGACCGAAGCCTTAGACTCAATCTCGGAGCGTCAGCGAATAAACCGCCTTACTCGACAGGGACTGACAACACCACGATTGAGTCTTTTGTCTTTATTAGCTGTAAACCACCCAAGCTCGGCCTATATAAGGCGAGCTTGGAAAACGTTGTAAGGGTTGGATTCTCTTTGGGTTGAACCTAAGTGGCAAGAGTGAGATTAGGTCTGTATCTCCTCTGGTTCCTTAGGGTTATATTCATGTAATCACAACATTGAAATACAGATAAATATTTATGCATTTAGTCTTTGATATTATATGTTTTGAGTCTTTAATTACTGTTCTGAATACCTTCGGTATTGTTCTTGTGGTCTTCGCACCGTTAAATCTCAACTAAACTACTGTATGTATGAGTAGATCTGATGGATATGGCTCCTTGAGTACCTATGCAGATTTTCTACTCGTACAGTTTGGCGCTAGAAACAGGGACGATTAAAACAACTTAGGGTTTGCCTGTGATTTTTCGGGTTTTCAAATTTTTTAATATATTTTCTAATATTCTCAAAAGATTTTCAAAAGCTTGTTTTCCGAAAAGAAGCTCCTGTACCTTAAGCATCTAAAAGACCTTAAAGGCTTTGGCATGTTTAAGAGTTTTCTGAGCATAGCATCAGGTGATAAAATCATCCATTAAAGAGTTTTCAAAACCTTGGTATGATGAAGTCGATTTCCAAAAGAGGCAGTTTATGTTCGCTTTAAACCTTTTTAAAAAAATGGAATCTAGCCTTGCGAAAAACGGTTACAAATTTGTGCTGTATCTAAAAATCCATTTTAGGGTTTTCAAATTTCATGATATGCATAAAAATCCATTTTAGGGTTTTCAAATTTCATGCTATATTTGGAAATAAAACTTCATAAAAAGAACCAGATGGAAAGGGACGATTTGAGCTAAAAGACAAAATAAGCAGTTAGGGATATATCTAAAAAGGGCAAATACGACTTATATTAAATTTCGTCTGGAAAAATTCGTTACAGTATAGACTTACTTGACCGACAAAGTGCACTGCGCTAGCCGCCTTGGACCTCACTGGTTTTTTGTTTTTTTGACAGGTCACCAAGAATGACTTCGAAATCGGACCAGACGCCGAGGCAGCAAGTAGGACCTTCGGGGCAAGTCATCAAAATAAAATCGCAAAACGAAGTACCAATGCAAATCGCTCATTGCAATTCAATGATTCATACAAGGGAAATAAAATAATATAAGAATGACTTATATTAAATTTCGTCTGGAATTTCACTTGCTCCGTACCCCGACTGAACAGATTTCCGCCCGCGGACTTTTTGCCATGAGACAGTGTTGGTGTGTTCAATACTTTAATGATTGTCGCGATGATCAGTCCATGACCATGGGGATGGACTTGTGGATTTTAAAGAATAATGAGGATAACACTAGTTGTTATTACCACATAAATGATAAGTATTACAAGTCTTGGAGTTGGAATAGAGAGCTCAGAGTACCATCAACATTGGAACAGTCGATAAGGTGGTCAATATTTTCCATGACAAAGAGTAGAATTTTATTAACCAATGGTCTAAAAGTCGTTCGTTGTGCGTTTAACCAAGGACTCAACTTATCAGAAAAGATTATGGAGTTAAATGAAAGGATCAGTCATTCAAATCTATCACCCATCAACTGCAGCTTTGTTTCTTTGGAAGCATTAGAAGAAACAAATGTAAAGAAACTTGAAGCAGAAAGGAGCGCATAAGAAATTGCGTAAGTTTAATAAAATGTAGCGACTAAGGTTTAATAGGTTTAAGCTTAAGTGCATTAAGAGATGTACAGTATCCTCATTATTCCATGTAACATTATTTTTGTTATTGATGTTAGCAGCTATGAACCTAGGGTATTAATGGTGCTGGTGTTACAGTTGTGGCTTTTATAGAGCCCTCATCTTCTTACAGTAGAGAGAAGTGTGGATCGCGGGAGAAAGAATGATTCAGCCCAAATTATTCAAATAGAGACTAGCTTCTCCTTGTTGGGCTTGAGCCTTCAAATTTTTGATTTCTCTAAATTTACTCAAGAATACATGTCCAAGTTCCAACAATGTAATTTTTGACTTTTGAGCATAAGAGTGTAGTTTTTTGATTTCTCTAAAGTCTATAACACTTGAAAGTGAAAAATGCGAAGAAGAAAAAAGGTGGTGCATCTAGATAGATCGCACCAAAAAATTGCGACAAAATTGAGTTTGAGAGGGAGGGTGGGTTCGTCACCACCAAAAAACAATATGGGGGTTGGTTTTGTGATTCACAATTTTTTCCACACTCGATTCTACCACACTTTTATTAGTTTTTACATTTAATAGAAGCTAAAATAAGTAAACTAAGATCTTTTACACTTAAATTGGACTTATCTAAAACTTTTGATAGAATCGAACGGATTTATGATTTTATGCCTAAAGTTTGGATTTGATAGTGCTTTGTGTGATCTTTTTATGAGTATATTTTTCGGTGTTAATCATTATGCGTAATGTTAAATGGATCACTTGGTCCTACATTTATGAGTTACAATATAATAATATATTGATATAATCTTTCGAAAATATATTTATTAAGTAGAGAATATGAATGCTCAGACCAAAGGGTTGAAAAGAATGTGAGTCGACAAGAAACTCAAAAATAAGTGGCATCCATCTTAATATTATATGACACTTAAAGTTTCAGACACGTAATACCATAGGGTTCGCCTTATAAAACTTGTTGTAAAGCTTGTTCTTTTTTTTTCCTCTTTCTACTTTACTTTTTCATCTCCTTTCCTTCTATTACATTCCAGGGTAGAGATAATTTCTTTCACTTTTTCAAACTAAAGCCTTTAAACTTAAAATTTTTGATCGTTTTTCACTTGTTATTGTTTTTTAAATGAGAGTTTTCGTTCATCGTTTTCTTAATTATTTGGAAGGATTCTTATATTTAGTTGTAGATTGTGTTGGGGCATATGAACAATTTTCTTTTTAATTGTTTTAGGAGGATTCTTTACTTTGGAAAGGTTTTGCTTGACCATGTTATTGACTTTGTTAATAATTCTTTAAACAAAATTCATTGAATGGTGTTCCTTTCGGGAGCTCTTGTTGGTGAATAAAGAGCTTAAAAGGCTTAGAACATATTAGGAGGAGATCTACATGTATGCCAATATACTCAAAGTGGAACTTGCACAATATGAAACCGCGAATTTGGGGCCACTCACTACGCCACAGGGCCTGATTTGTAACGTTTTTTTTTCGCATCTGCAACGTTTTTTGACGTTGCACACGTGGCAACGTCAAATAACGTTGCGCAATTTTTTTTTAACGTTACTGTAAATAATTTTTTTTATTATTAATTAAGCAACGTTATGGCAACGTTGACTACCGTTGCGAATGCAGGGGCTTGTTTGTCTTTTCACCGGAAAATAGATTTTCCCTTATTTATCTATATATTTTCCCTATTCTTCTTCTTATCTTTCTCTCTCTCCCTCCCTGCGTCTATTTTCTCCCTTCTTTCCTTTGTCTCTTCTAACTTCAAAAAAAAACTCTCTTCTTTTTTAAGCTAGATCTCTTGAAATCAAGTGAAACCATCTAAAATCAAAAGCTATCTCTTGTAAACCCGCACCTCATAACCTCTGTCTCACAATCAAAACCCAAATAAAAATCTGGATTCATCTAATTTCTTTTGTTTGTATTTTCTGATTCACAGATTAAAAACGAAACTCATTAGATCTATATGTAGGTATGTTCCATGAAGTATCCCGTCGTGAGATTACTGATTTGCATAAGATTTTGCTTCTCTTTTTTTTCTTTTTTTTTTCGATTTTCTTTTTGGATCTGATTTCCCCTAAAAAATTTAATTAGGGTTTCTGTTTTCAGAAGTGGGTTCTGATTTGTTTGGTAGTTTATGTTGTAGATCTTATGGTTTGATTGAAATATGTATATTTATGCTTCCATGATTTCATTGATTTGGGGTTTAATCAGTTTATACCATGAAGAATGGCAGATTGGATGTTGGTGATTAAGTCAGTTAATGTTTAAGACTAGAAAAAACATGGGTGTAGGATAGATTTTGCTTTCGTTCTTCGGTTAAGATTTCTCTGTGGTACTAGATTGTAGGCTACTGATTTGGGGGTTCTCTTTAGTGAGGAGGTTATCTTTCCATTGTGGGCACTGCAAGTGTAATCAAACTCCATGTAGTAACACAACACTGTTTCATATTTGGTAGCCATATCAGATTGTTTACATTCATGTTTTTTAGTTTCGGGGGCGAGGGTTTTGATTTCAGTTTTGTAATTGTTGTTTCATTGTTAAGATGGATTTGATTGTTTGTTTTGCAGATGAACGAAAAGATATATCCGATGCTAATTGTTAGTCTGCTAGCTGCTGTATCGGCATTTGGCAGTTAGCTGATGATCAATTGCATACCTTATCTGCTAGCTAGCTGATGATCAATTGCATTCCTTATCTGCTAGCTGCTGTATCGGCATTTGGCAGTCATCATGATCTGCTTATGCCAATGTGTTAAGGAATTTGTACTGTTTTTGTTTGTTTGTTATTCACTCATGTTTCTGTTTTATGTATCCATTCAAGTGTATTATTTTATTTATTTTTAATTTGGAGATTACAGTTACAAAGCCAAGAGAACAAGTTGCAGATGCTGAGGCTCTTTAGGCAAAATGGTGGAGTGCAAGGTGAACAAGCCTGAGTATCCTTGGGTTGGGAGGAAATAGGTCATGATGTATGTCACATCTTCATGAAGGTTCCAGGATGTTGTACGATGTAAGCAAAATAACATTCTAGTGTAGTAATACATGGTTGTATTCCTTTCGTTTCGTTTTTTTCTTCCTCCTTTGGCTTATTGTTAGTCTATTACCAGGGTTGGGCCAATGGATGTTGAGGTCAAACAAAGGAAAATTGCTACTCAGAGAAAGCGGACCAGGAAACCACCTACAACTGAACGCCCTGAAGATGTACGTTTTTTCTTTCCACTCATCAAATTAGTTGTTTACATTATACTAGACAACCAGTTCTTGTATTTTTTTCTTTCCTTAAATTTTTGTTATATGACTGAATTGTTCCACTTTGTCATTAAGAATGCTCCTGAGCCCCAACTGCAGACATACTTAGATGCATGTCAATGGTTGTTCATCTTGTGCATTAGGAGTTTTTGTCTGAAAAGACAACTGTTTTGCATTTATATCGTTCTCAAGTCTTAGTTGCTTGGAAAAAAAAAGGGTTTTTGAAGGTTGAATATGATCAACGTCCCGATGTCTTCAGGTTGTTGGCATAACTGTCTTTGTTGTTAATGAGTTGCGAATCTTTCCCTTGGTCTTAGAAGGTAACTAAATTCTGGTGTTAATTTTCTTGTTTTGTTTAGGTTCTGTTGCCAAGGATATCTTTCATTGGCAAGCCACCATAATGGGACCAACAAAAACACTTTTGCTGGTGGTGTGTTTCTAATCTCCGCTCACTTTCCACCAAAGGTAGCTCTCCGTTCACAACTACGGGAGTCAATGGAGTCTAGCCCTTACTGTAACTAAGGAAATATTATCATGTGGGTTTCACTTTTATATCTAACTTAACTATCTTGGTGTTTGTTTGGTTTGGTCCTAATTTTCTTTTATCTGTTTCTTGTTTATGATGTTATGTAGGAACCATGAAGAGTGGAGTGAAATCTCAAGAGTAAGGAGCCTGTAATATTCTTGAGCCTATGTCAAGGTAACCTCTAAATCTGTATTCCTGATTCTTTAACTGCAACTTTCTTAATCCCTCATTTTCTTAAGTTCAATGATAGAGAGGTCTCAATGCATAAGTTATAGAGTCGATATTGTAATTTGACAGCATAGAGTTTATTTAAAATAGTGAAAAGATCTTGTGCAAAATGAGACCAACTAACAAGTATAGTTGTTCTACAGTATATATCAAAGTGCAGCGGATGTCTAAGAATTGTCTATGAATAGGTGGGATGAAGGTCAAAGCTGATACATTGTCAATTGAACTTAATTTTAAGAAACCTTTTTTTTTAATTAATGTATTTGGTATTTTTTAATAAAATATTTGGTATTTTTGTTAATACAATATTTAGTATTTTTTTGTAATACATTTTTTTTTTAATTTTAATTAAAAAATCCGCAACGTTTATAAGCGTTGCCTAAATTACAGAAAACGTTGCTCTAAATAAATTCTGCAACGTTACTTACGTTGCTTTAAATAAAAAAGTGCAACGGAAGATGCAACGGAAATTCCGTTGCTTTAATTAATTAGAGCAACGTTAATAGACGTCACGAAAAATTTGTGACGCCGTATTCGCAACGCTAATAGACGTTGCTTTAATTCTGCGCAACGTCTATAAGCGTTACAAACAGGCCCCTGTGGCGTAGTGACTCTTATTAAGGAGGTATGAATAAGTCACAAAGGTTATCTCCAAGGTTGTGCAAAAAATATCAGGAGCATCATGGGACTATTTCATAAACGCCACTATGTTAACGAGTATCCTCTCAATCATGTTGATGGCCCAGCTGATGGCAAAGCTTGTTGCATTACCTATGAAAGTTGATTTGGTTGTTCTGTTTTTTTTAAGGCAATGTTTGTTTCTTATGGGGATAATCGGGTAGGGGTGTATTTTTCTATTGATTTTGTTCCGGATATCTTGATGAGATAGGTCTTTTCCAAAAAAAAAGAGAGGAAGTTTTCCTCGATTTACAATTCCTTCTGTAGCATTTTTGTTAAGAATAATAGTACTAGTAGATGTTTGGTTAATCTTTCAACGATATGATATGAAAATTGTTAATTTATAGTTTTATCTGCGTGTTCGAAGTTTAAACATCATTCTAGACATGTTTACTTTAATTTCACTTCATGACAGTAACAACATGAATGTATATTTTACTATTTACGAAAGTGCATATTTATATTTATATTTTATATGTTTATTATAATCTTTTCTTTATTATGTAACTGATTCCAAGCAAACATATTATAGAAGAGGAAAAATCTTCATCATAATTAAATATACTCTAGTATTATCTTCTTTTGTTTCTACTTATTTGCATTGAACCTCTTTTTTAGTTCAGATCTAGATTGATATTTTCCGCAAGAGGACATCAAAGAAGAAGATGAGGATGATGAAGAAGGTGATACTATCTGCAAGATGTCAAAGATTACTATTGGAACGATTAGCAAAAACATTTTCTCCAAGTTAATTGTCAGGGATGAAAACCTCGAGAAAAAGAGCAAGGAACGCGCCAGAGAAATTGAATCTCTTAGACACAATATTAGTCATATGGATGATCAGATCGCAAAGGTTCGCCGCTAGATCCAAGAGAGTAGAGGAGCTGTCCGGGTGTACTGTTGAGTACAACCTCTCCCAAGTGATGAACCAAACGCTGCTGGTTCTCTATTATGCTCTTCAGAATCAGATATATCACTATTATTAGAAAAAGGTAACGTTGGTATTAACCTCTTTAACAAAAACTTATTCTGCTTGTTACTTATGTTGTTTTATTTTCTTATCAGGTGGAAACCACAAATTTTCTTTTGATAGAGTGTTCCCGGCAAGTACTTCTCAGGATGTTGTTTTCAAAGATGTATCCGACTTGGTTAATAGTGCCATGCACGGGTATCCAGTATGTCCTCTTTTCATTTCTAGCGGTTTACTGTAAGCCCTTTCGGCTGTCGTTTTAATATGAATTGTATGAATAAAACTGGTCTCCTTAAAGGTATGCATTTTTGCCCTTTTTAATGAGTTACATAAATACGCAGGTCTGCATTTTTGCCTATGGGTACACCGGCTCAGGAAAAACGCATACGATGCTGGGTGCTGAAAAAGAAAAACGACTTGTACCTCGTGCTTTGAAGAAAGTATTTGAATATTGCAAGGCACCAGAAAATGAGAATTAGAAAACGGAAGTAACGGTAGATTCTCAATTTTTTGACTTCCTTTGTCAATTTTTTTTTATAGGAGACTATAAATCACTAATTGTATTTAATTACATTGCTTATTATAGTTGATTCTCTTTCTTTTTGAAGTGATTGTATGTCTTGGAAATACTTAACGATAAAGTTCGGGATCTGAGCTCCACCGCTACAAAAACATGCACTCTTCTAGTTGACGGAGATGGGAATATGCACATTGACAACCTCAAGGAGTTCAAGTTCGAGAACTTTGATGATGAGTCCTTTAAGCCTGTTGAGGACTTACTCGCTCTTGCTTCTGAGAGAAGGTATAGTTCTTGATAATAAAAGTAATTTATACTTTTGGTGATAGACGCATTTTAAATGCTTTATTTTGTTCTTTTCAGAAAGGTTAGTAAGATAATCAGAAATGACGCGTCTTCAAGAAGCCATTTCCTGTTAAACGTACAAATATATAAAGTTAACAAGGTAAGTATTCTGCTAACGTGTGCTTAATAAAGATAAAGTACTCTCATTTAATTATTGATGAATTGTCATGTTACAATTTCACAGAGTAATGCCGAAAATTAGACCTCTCAATGAGTCAGTATTATGTCTCAACTTCATTCTAGTATCTCTAGTTTCAGATAAGAAGATGCTATCAGGTTTGTCATTCTTAATCATTTGCAATAAATGTTTCTTAATTAGTTTTTTTTGCCACCACTTCCATGTGCATTCCAAGCAAGTATTTTCATGTTTAATAAAACAGATACAAAAGCAAATAAATGTGCTAAACATATGAGGAAATCAAAGCCAATCCAAGACAACTGACTCAGATAATACCACGTTGGGCAATGATATAGACAAATGAAACAACTTAGAAGATGGAAATAAAAGTAAAATAAGGATAGAAAAAGAACAAAGGAAGTGGAAGTTACCTGAGCTCCTTTGCATTTTTCAATATTCTCCTGAGTCAAGACCTTCTTTTCGAGTGTTGGTACATCACAAACAGCAATATGACCTGTGTTTTTGACAAAAGAGCCATATTTGTTGAACAAAGAGTCCACAAGATTATCATCAGAAACAACATTTTTTCAAATCGTCCACAACCGACTGAGAGACCAAAACATCATTACCCACTATATGAGTGGATGAAGGAGTAACAAACACATTAGAGCATCTCCAACAGTGGGTGAAATATTCTTATGTGGAGGTCTTATTTAGACCTTTATTTTAAAGAGTTTATGTGGATTAACATTAAACTTAGTAAACTATCTCCAACAGTGTTGTTTTAACCTCTAAGAAATCTTATTAGAAAGATCAAATCTTAACCGTTTAACTTAATTTAAAATAATTATTTAAGGAAAAAAATTAAAATTGAGGGTCTTTCCAAAAGTCTAGTTAAGACTTTCTCTAACATTTTTTCTACTTGATGTCAATACTCCTAAACTCAAGGACCCTACTATTGGAGATTGATTTTTAAAAAAAATGGGTCTTAAATTTTAGGTGGCATTAAAAATTAAGACCTTCACCCGTTGTTGGAGATGCTCTTAGGAGATTCAATCACATGGGTAGTAGGACAATGAGACTCATCAGAAAACGGGTTCAATATCATCAAAAGGCCTTTTACCCAAAACTGAATCTGGTAGCCCATCTCCAAGCCCAACAGTTTCCTCAAAAAAAAAAAAATCGTCTCTTTGAAGCAAATGAGCTGTACAACTCCACCTTGACCTATCCAGCAGAAGGAAATAGCTTAGAACTTACCCCCAATTCCTCTCTTCTTCTTCAACTCTAACAAAATCAATCAAACCTTAATCATTTCATCTCTTCTGCAATCTTCTGAATACCCAAATTTAGATTCACAAACTGGAACTGAATCCAATTCAACCCATCTATCTAGCAACTCGCATGCATATGCTTACTGAAAATCACTAGCAACTCGCATGCATGTTTACTTATCCGTCCTGCGTAATTTACTTATTCCCCATTTTATTCTAACTCCAACCGAAAACATTTTATTTTTCTTCAAGCACAAAAGTCGATCTTCAAAGATCAAAAGTCGATTTTCCCCAACCATGCTATAAACATATGTATCATATAATCATGAGACTTAAGACCTGCTGTATCAAAAAGAGTTTTTATGAGATCTTCAAACCCCTTTTAATTAAAAAAATGTTAATACTTACTACCACTTCAATTCCGTGGTTTGCCTCGACGTAGACAAACTATGAGGGGTTATCTCGTGGTTGAATATCGGGGCAAATCACAGGATTGAACCTCTAGGAAGCCTATTAATTTTGTTCCTTATCTGGCTAGATCAAAGGCGCATGGCAGCCCCTAGTATTTTTTTTGTTTTGTGTTTTTGGAAAAAGGCAGCCCCAGGTATTTGTAATGAGCCTTTTTGTCTCCTTGAAGCAAATGAGCTGTACAATTCCACATTGACCGACCTATCACAAAACAAGCAGCAGAAGGAAATAGCGTAGAACTTACCCCAATTCCTCTCTTGTTCAACTCTCACAAACACACCTAAATCAATCAAACCCTAATCATTTCATCTCTTCTGCAACCTTCCTGGATTTCAGTCTCACAAACTGGAACTGAATCCAATTGGTTCAACCCATCTTTCTGTTTGTAACTGTTCCATTCACCCATCCATGAATTTGTCAAAACTGTTGGTATTGAATTGCAGATTTAGACCAGTTTCTGATACTTCCCAATCCAGAAAATAAGAACAAAATTTGCTGACCCTTTGAATTGCTTATTAAGGATCTAGTCAAGATGGTTAAAAAAGGTTCTTCCTTTACAGTGATTCTATTGGTTCTTCTAGTACTAGTAGTAACAGTTGCAGATGGATCTAATGGTGATGTTCATGTCAAGTTAAGGAAATTGGTTGGATTGAAACCAGACAATACAACACCTAATTCAACAACGCAGGTATATAAAATTCTCAACTTTCCTCATTTTGTTTATTGAGTTTGAGCTGAAATTTGGAGTATTGAGAAAGAAAATTTGTTGTTTTTTTTTTTTTATAGATTTCTCCATCACCAGGACCAATTCCTAGTACAGGATCTGTTCAGGGTGATGTGAATTTAAATGTGACTGTACCAAAGAACCCACAAATTCCAGTGGAGAATACAACCAAAGTGGATCCAAATGATTCCGGTGCGGCAGGTTTGAAACAAGAAGAAATTGATGAGAAATGTGGGGCGACGGCGAACAAGTGCACG